>JAOXJP010151177.1:0-27126 GCA_025762735.1 Platanus orientalis | reverse complement strand
CGTGCCTAACACGAATTATGGTTTCTTTTCTCTATTTAAAGCATTATAGCCTTTAAGGCAATTCAGTTTTTTGATTAATAAAAGTTTTAGAACAAGTTTTTCTTCCTTGGTGAAGTTAGTTTTTTTTCCAACAAAGGAGACGACGTGTTCTTCTCCTTGCTATTCCGATGCGTCACTTTCTCTCCTTCAAGGTAAATATCATTTATTTTTCTTTTTCTTTTAGTTTCTTCCTAACTTTATCTTTCTTTCTATACTACTCTCTTCTCATTCTTTTTGTCATATTCTTCTTCTTCTTATTTTTCTTCGTCTTCTTCTTCTCTTGAAACCTCCATTAAAGCACCATCATTTTTTTTTTGAAATTCTTTAATTGGACCTATCAAATCTTATCGGAATTTCATGAAATTTTAACTGTAGAATCCTGTCACATGTCAAAAACGACCATAAAATTTTCAGAATTTTCTGATGCGTTAGAGGGGTATTTGGTAATTTTCGGATTTTTTGTCCAAAATTACAAAAATACCCTTTTGGGGTCTTTTTCCTTCATTTCTTCTTCTTTTCATTATATATTCTTTTAAACTCTATTTCTGCGATTCTATTTTCATTTTTATTTTATTTTTGTGGTCTTAAAGTACTAAATTCAATTCTTAAAAACTTTTGCTTCCGCACTTTAAATCTAACCATTATTTGAGGGCTTTGGAATTACTCTACATCAAATTTTGGTATCTTCTTCCTTGTGCTGCATTAGTTTTGGTATCAAAGCTTATATCCTACATCAAACTTTTATGGGACATGGAAGATGGGGGGCACAGATTTCATCTGGTTAGTTGGAAAAAGGTGTGTAGCCCTATGGAGAATGGAGGTTTGGGTGTTCGGGGGCTTAAAAGAATGCAGCAATGCTCTTTTGACAAAATGGCTTTGGAGATTTGGGGAGGAGACAAATGCTCTTTGGAGATGGGTTATTATGGCAAAGTGTGGGGAAGATTGCTGTGGGTGATCGAGTGGAAGGACCCTTATGGGTTTAGCTTATGGCGGGCCTTATTCAAGGAAAGTGACAACTTCCAAAATTGGGTGGAGTTCCGCATTGACAAAGGCAACCGGTTTTGTTTTGGTATTATGCATGTTGCAATCCAAGGGCCTTAAAGGATGCATTTCCTGAGATTTTTGCTTTATCCCTATGTAAGGATGGAACGATTGAGGAGCGCTTATGCCGGTCCGAAATTTTGGGAGATTGGGACTTACATCTATGAAGGCTGCTTAATGATTCGGAGATGGTGCTGGTATCATCCTTGTTATTGCGCCTTGATAGGGCTATTATTGTGACTCAAGATGAAGCTGATCGAAGGATATGGTCGTTGGAGGCCCATGGCCTCCTCTCAGTTTGCTCTATGTATGAAGTGCACGCCCTAGTGAGATTATAGCCCCAGCCCACTTTATTTGGCGCTCAATCCTGCTTTCCATATGCTGGTTCCACATGTGGTTGTTATATTTAGGGAGGGACCTAACTATGGATATTCTGGCTAAGGAAGGTGTGACTATGGTAAATCACTGCAGCCTCTGCTACGCAAATGAAGAAACAGTTTCTCACCTCTTTTAGCACTGGCATTTTCACATGTGGAGGTTCTTCTTGTCCCGGTTCAAACAGGTTTGGGTAATGCCGGAGTCTCCGGTTCAGCTCTTAGAGGCATGGCATGGTAGGCCTTGTAATGACTTATTTTGTTGGGTGAAGCAGGTTTTGAAGTGTGACCTGCATATCGTGTGTTGGCTGATCTGGTTGGAGAGGAGCGCTAGAATTTTTGAGAACAAAGTCTCCCCTGTTAGTAGAGTGACCGATAAGGCAATGGGCCTTCTTTTCTCTTGGTTCTCGGGCTGTAAGTTTTCTGATTTTCTTTTTACCTGGGATGCCCTGGTTTTCAGGTAGTTGCTGATCCAGGCTTTGTATTCCTTTTTTCTTGGCTTTTTAATATTATTAGCTTACTAATAAAAAAAAGTTAATTAATTTATAGTGAGAGAACAACCTTATATTTCCCAGGGGACATTTCTTTCCTTAGCATATAGATAAGTTATTGCAGGTGCTAAGGGTGTCAACTACGTTGGTAAAAAAAAGAAAGGTATTATTTTAATTATTTTGTTGTTAAGTTAACAAAAACCATATTATTTTTTAACATTTAAGCTATTGATCGGTAAGCACTACGGGTTGTAGCTACATTAGTTAAATTTTTTTTTTTTAATAAGTATATTGTCATTTAAATATTAAAAATATAATATTATTTTGATACATATGTGTGGACATGTCTACGTTTCAGGTTTTTGAAGTTTTCATACTCAACACCATATCGGTTTCCTTTTCACATGCTTAATATGGAAACTCGGAGCTATTAATTTTGTTGTCTTTTTTCATTTCTATTGGGCAACCTCACCAATTTATTAGATAATTTTTAGTTTTTTAGCAAATTATATATTGAGATCTGTAAAGTTATAAACTAAATTCTATTCAGCTTTCCAAAATAAAGCAGTACCATCCAGATACAAAGATTCTATACATTTGCAAAATCAACGTTCTTATAAAACAAAAATAAGTGCAATATATTTAAATTGAGTTATATAGTTTGTCAACTTCTAATTTTATTAGTACTTTCTTTATTACTCAACCATTAATGTGATTTACAGTTTCTCAAAATGCTTATCCTTATTTATCATCACAATTCAAGTATTTTACTAATACCGTCTTTATTACTCAACCATTTAGTTGATCAAGTAACAGTTTCTCAATATGTTTATTTTTATCATCATAATTCAAGTAAACATCAAATTAGGGTACTATTTTATCTTTTAATGCAAAATATTTAAATAATTTATGTTTTGAATCTTAATCTTCACAGCGATGAATATCTCTCATGGCATGGGCCTTTGGAGAGAATCAACTTGAATATTGGAAATGTTAGTAGAACATTTTTTTTTTTTTTTTGAAAGACAAATGGTGTAGGAATGAGCTTTTAGGACCACTTTTCTTGATGTCTACAGAGTGACCATGGATAAGAAGGCAAAGGTCTCAAAGTATATAAACTGGAACTGAGGTACAGCCATCTGGCATCCATTGCTTAGGCAATTGTTGAATGATTGGGAAATCGCTTCCTTGGTCAAATTGCTTAGTGTGCTGTAGACATGTAATGTTCACCCTGGTTCAGAGGATGGTAGGTCATGGTCCAGACACCCCAATGGTATCTTCCATGGAATCTAGGATTAGCCGAATCTGGTCAGATATTGCCATGCAGATTGGCTGGATCTACCAAGTCAACCTTCGATCGGCCGGATTGGGATTGGATCGGTCTAATGTCGTTCCACATTGGTTTGGCCTGATACTGATCCACACTGGATTGGCCAATCCAGCTCGATATTGGATCACGTTTGGACAGGATTGCTCTCAATCCTGAGATTAAAAATATGGTGCCGTCATGGTCAAGTCTCGTTTTGATTTATTATGCCCCCTTTCTGTTTCATTGATTCCTTGAAGAAACAAAATGTTGGCTGATCCCCAGCAAGATACAAATTTCTTTTTCTGTGTTTTACGGCCATGGGAAAACTCTTAACAGCGGACAACTTGATTATGAGAGGCCTCATCTTCCTTGTTTGAGAGGTGAGGAGACACTATCCCGTCTTGTGATTCACTGTCCATATGCTGTGGAGATTTGGTGGGTTGTAGTCACAAGTTTTGGGCTCAGGGAGTGATCCCTGCATATTTTAGAGCTTTTTATTTAGGCTGGAAGACAAGTGCTTTCAACACAGGAGGAAAGTGTCTTTGGATGATGGTTTCTACGACGATCAGCTGGTCAATTTGCTTGGAAAAGAACAGTCAAGCTTTTTAGGATTACTTGGAATTGACGTATAATGTTTTTTTTTTTTGAGGGATAAGAAGAAACTTCATTCAAGGAAGAAAACCAAAACAGAACAATAAGGGACACTCAGGATTTGGTACGACCCCTTAATATACGAACACGGTCCGTCCAGCATCAGGGGCAAACACATCAGTGCCGAAAAGTGAAAAGCACCCTCCCAAAAGTGTAAATCACTTTTTTGGTGCTGATGTGTCCACCCTGATGCCGTGCGGACCTTGTTCATTCATTAAGGGTCGCACCAAATCTGAGGCGAATAAGGGATCGCTGGGCAGGTGATGCCTGAGAGAAACACAAAAAGAAAGAAACATGGCAAGGCACAAAATTGCAAGTCCTCACACTAGAAAGAATACCACTCAATCTCATCAAACTCCAGTCCATGCAGAGATGCATTCAAAGAGAAGAGTGTAGATATAGAGCACCAAGTCCTCTTGACTCCTACACTTATCCTTAAACATCCGTATCTTCCTTTCTTTCCACACCTCCAACTTATGGCCCCTGGCAAGGCACACCAAATGAAAGAGGGGAATCTCTCAAGATTTCTAATCTACCAGCCTTTGGTCAACTCATTAAAGTGTTTTGGTAATGCCCAGGAGATTTGGAGATTAGAAAGAAAAAAATCCCACACCCTACAAACCATAGAGGAATGTATAAATAAATGGTCTACCGATTCCTCTTCACACATACACATGATACATCTATTAGCCAAGTTCCACCCTCTTCCCTGAAGATGGTTAAGCGTAAAAAATTTATCCAGTAAGCATTCCAAAGAAAAAAGGACACTTTAGAAGGAATGTCCGGGTTCTAAATGCCTTTGTTGGAAAAATTGACATCACTAGAATTTGTGAGGTCACTATACACGGATTTGGCAATTAATAGCCCCTTACTGTTAAGACTCCATCACCACCCATTGTTTCTGTTCAGATCAGGACTAAGATTCATCAAAATTTCTAATAAGCTCAACAACTCTTCCATCTCTCAATCATTCAAGTTGTAGTGCAACCTCGGCTCCCACACACCCCTCTTGCATCAAAGGAATCCGCAACTGATACAAGAGGATCCATGGCCAACCTAAAAATTCTGCTAAACCTCTCCCTAAACTTCATCTCACCAACCCAAAAAGCCTCGCAAAATCTGATATCAGACCCCAAGTCTTAAACTTATAAGCTTCCAAAAATTTGTCCATATCTTCATTATTGATTTCCAATTCCCACAACCATGCCTTCCCCTCTCCTGTCTCAATTGCATCAACGAGGCTTCCCCAAAACGAGCCACCACCACCCTCTTCGCCATAAGCTATTATGATGTAGGGCAATAGAGAAGATACCAAAGTTGATGTAGAATGATAGCCAATGATAAAAATAAAACCCAAAGTGATGTAGCTGAAACAATAAAAGATTTCTGAAAAATTGCAGAGTTAAAAAAAAAAAAAAAATGGAGAAGAAGGAAAAAGATAACTTTTTAACTCAAAGGGAAGGGGTTAGCCTCCACCACCACCATTAACTTGGGAGATCCCAAGCCCTTTGCAGGATCTGCTATAAGCTTTCACGCACCAAAGAAAGAGAGAACTTTTTTGAAAATTTAAATATAATTCATTCATTATAAAATAATGTGGATGAATTGTCTTTAAATAGGCTTACAAGCTTAAACAATTAAAAACTTGCCAAAATTGGAAACTTCCTAAAATCCTAAACTTACTAGTCAAGTTTTCTAAAACATAAAACTAAAATACTCACTTTCCTAGAATTAAAACAACTAAAACTTAAAATTTTATAAAAAAAACACTATTCCCGTTTTTATTGATACCTCCTTAGTAATTAGGTCATAACTTTTCCAAATCACATTGGATTTGCGTAATCTTGGTCTTGTTAGAAAGGTAACTAAATAACCTATCTAAAAATACCAAAATTTAGCCAAAAGGAAAAGTTTTACCCTTTGAAAAAGTGGGCTAAACACCAAAAATAGGATTACTTTAAAAACACAACCAAAATCTTGGCACTATTGGCATTATTACATGGACACTTAAAATAAATGTTACCCCCTATAAGATCCATGCTAAACCACATAACATTGCATCTTCAATAAATCGCTCCATGCGTAGACTCCACCAAGGCCAAGTATGGGTCCCACCTTGCTCTCATGTCATCATCATATTCCTTTTGAAACCAAATCTTCAAAGCCACCTTGCCAAAAGAGCTTTATTGTCATTCCTCATATTCCTAATACCCAGTGAGATGGTACTGATGTTGATTTGGCTCGTCATTGCATAAGAAATTTCTAAACATGGCTTCAATACCTTTAGCCACCGATGTCAGGATCATAAAAGTGAAAGGTAAGAGTTTGGAATGGCTGCCGCCAAAGTGACTTTTTCAAAGTCAATCTACCCCCTTTCGAAAGGAGGGGGCCTTCCAGGAATCCAATCTCATGGCAATTCTTTCAATAACTGGATCTCACATCACCTTTGATTTGTAGCACGCCCCCAACAACATACCTAAATAAGAAGTGGGAAGAGCACCAATTTTGTCCCCTAAAATCCAAGCCAAACTCTCAATATCACATTCTACCCCCACTTGAAAAATTTCACTCTTAGGAAAATTGATCTTAAGACCCGAGACCACTTCAAAACACTTGAATGTACATCTGAGGAAACCCGACTACCTGACATCCGCATTGTAGAAAATCATTGTATCATTTGCAAATTGCAAATGTATGATTGACACCCCTCTTGACCCCACCTCAAAACCCCTAATGTATCCCATCTCAGCTTTGTTGATCATTTTGCTTAGCACCTTCGAAACCGTAATGAAAAGAAGAGGGGACAATGGATTCCCCTGTCTTAAACCCCTTGAACTTCTAAAAAAACCTGCCGGACTGTTCTTCACTAAGATAGAAAATGAGGCGGACGAATATGAAAAAACACTATATTTCTCCATTTTTCCCCAAAGCCCATTCTCTCAAGGATATAATCTAAGAAAATCCAATTTACATGATCATACGCCTTCTCCAAATCTAGCTTATAGGTCACCTTACTCCTCATATCCTCAATATATTCATTCGCAATTAGTACCCCATTAAGATTTTACCTTCCTTCAATAAAAGCCCATTAAGGTTAAGATATAAGTTCTTTCATTACCATTTTCAATTTCAAAGTCAAAGTCTTAGACATGATCGTATATACACTACTTAAAAGGCTAGTAGAACGATAATTTTTTAACTCCTTGGCAATTCTCTTTTAGGAATTAAGACAATGAACATATTATTCAAATGATCATAAAACTCTTATGAATAGTAGAACTCTTCAAAAACATTCATCAGATCCCCGTTAACAATGTCCCAACATTTCAGGAAGAAAGAGATTATGAACTCATCTGAACCTGGGGCTTTGTCCGCTTTCATACCCAACACCACATTATGCAACTCCTTCTCCGAAAAGGGCCTCTCGAGCCTAGACTTTTTCTCTCTGGCTATCCGATCAAAATCCATCCCATCTACGGTCGGTGTAAAAGGCTGATCCTCTTTAAAAGATTGAAGTAGGAACTCCCAGCCTCCTTCCAAATGTCCTCTTGATTTTGGGTCCACACATGTTCATTGAAAAACCATAAATACCATTTGTGCTTTTTCATTGTGAAGCAACTTTGTGAATTTTTTTTTTTTGTGTTTCGATCCCCTTCTTTCATCCATTTCACCTTGGATTGTTGCTTCCAAAAAATCTCTTCCTTAACAACAAGAATTGGACTTCCTTACACATTGTATCCCTCTTAATCCTTTTAAGTCTTTATAAATCTCTCTCCTCTTCCATAAGATCAATAACTTTGATTCTCTCTAGACACGCTTCTTTATCCATCTTAAAGGAGCTAGTAGAATTTCTATTTCAAGCCCTAAGACGGACCTTGAGAGCTTTTAGCTTTAGGCGAAAACCCAACTAGCACAACTAGCAAAATTCTATTTACTGTAGACTTGCTCAATCACCTCCCTAAACTCAGGAGTTAAAAGCCACATCTCTTCAAAGTTAAAAGGAGTTGGACCTCTACGGCACTATCCAGATTCAAGCAAAATAGGAGAGTGGTCCGAGCTAGTCCTAGGAAAAATCACTTGAAATCTACCTGGAAACAATATATCGCAACCATTACAAACAAAAATCTATCCAATCTGCTTAACGAAGGCCTTTCCTAGAAATTGGACCAAGTGAACTTGGCACCTTTAAACAGGCAATCAATCAGATTCTACCTATTGATAAACTCCTCAAACTTTTTCATTCTAACCAGATTGAAGTCACCTTCAACACACCCAGGCAAGTCCCACCAAATCGTCAACCTCATCCACCAAAGTCAGTGCCATAGACACAAGTAAAAATCCATTCATCCGACCCATTCACCAATTTAGCAAGAATCGAGATCAAATAAGCCCTAACCTCATGCTCCACAATCTCTACCTTTTTCTTATTCAAATCAAATGGATGACCCACCCCCTTGAAGCCCCAAAAAATAGAAAAGTCAGTCCATAGTTGGAGGGAAGCTTGGTACAAGGTGAGAAGCTTGTTTGGGAAGCTATTTCTATTTCGCTTCTCCAAGTAGTGGGAAGCACTTCCCACATGCTTCCTAAAAGTGAGAAGTGTGGTGAAACAAGTGAAAGCTATTTAGGGAAACAAATGGAAGCCTTTGGAGAAACAAGTAGAAACGTCTAGAGAATCGACTGGGAAGTATTCCAAGAAATGATCTTGTATTTTATTTAATGTAAATCCTATGTTTATTTTTTAAGAAAATTTTTTTTATTCAAAAAACTATACAAAGAGTGGTAAGGCATTCCACATAAGGGAAAAGCAAAAAAAGAAAACCCAAGACAATGAATTGAATAAAATATAATCTTTGAGATTTAGAAAATAAGATTTAGTATTGAATTTATTGTTTATATTATTTTATTCCAATCCAATAAAAAAGATTCAAATCTGATGGTTTTTATACAAGGTCTTCTATAATATGACTCTATGATGTAGGTTATTTACAAAAATTCTTATATATGGTAAAATCTAAGGTTTGGTTAACCATACTAATAACAAATGATTTGCATATTGATTATATGTCATGATTCTTTGTACTTACATAGTATAGCTTTTAGGTTTTTCTGTACTTTACTTAAGTTTATTCACTTTATTGTATTGTAGTTGAAATTAATAAATGATAACTTATTGTTATTTACTTTATTATCGTTTTTTGCTTCTCAGTCCCCAAGGATTTATTGAGCCTTGCTTCCTGCTTCTCGCTTTCGCTTCTCTCTGGTAACTATGGGTCAGCCAATGAACTGAGCTCTTCCCACATACATCCTTAATAATCATGTCATTCATATTTGTCCCTATTTCCGAGACCTCTAACATTCGAAGAAATAATTTTTAAATCCATAAAATCACTCAAGCACCAAACCTGTACACTTATGAACTCCCCCTATTCACATGGTCGGCTCATTCTCTAAACGTTTACTCTCCACTGTGATGCAGACATTGAAGACCTAATGGGACCCACATGTGGCTTGGTGGGGTTCATTCGAGAAGACACATGGAGACTTGTGGTGTTTTAGTTATGTCTAGGTTTCTAATTTAGGTGGTTTTTATTTCTTTGTTATTTTAGTCTTTAAATAGGAGGTCTCTATTATAATCAATATGATGGAATGAAATAAAGTTAGAAATTTTTAAACCTACGAAGGGGTATTCTTCTCTCCTCAGCCTGTGACAGGTTGTGGCTTCCATGGTGGAGATTCCATGGACTCTAACTAGGGTTTTATTAGAGCTCGAACATGGGAAGTAGGGTTTTCTTCTGCAAGAACCAGGTAATCTCTTATATTTATCCTTTCTTCTTTCTTCTTCTCTTTCTTGTTTCTTTTCTTCTTCTTTGTTTTCCCCTTGCTATGTTTCTGTTTTCTCCCATAAAGAACCCTTCTTGAAGGTGTTTCTTGGAGCCAAACCCTGCAAGTTATTGACCAGTAACCAACCCTTTTCTTTACTGTTATTTTTTATTTTTTATTTCAGACCCAAAGAACCCCTCTCCATAGCCTGTGGCAGCCCCATCTCTCTCTCTGTCTCTCTCTCTTTTCCATTATTGATTTTCCATCAGAGAACCTAAACTCAGAATATTAACATTCTGCTGCGAGTACACATCTTAAGCCTTCGAACATGTTTTAAACCCTTTCATCATGCCACTGTTCTCACCCAGAATCTGCCCTGTTTTACTCCGGTCTGATCTCTGATCAGCCTCAAGATAATCCCCTAATTAATCTCAAATTTGGCCGATTTCTTAACCCATGAGCGAGCTTCTATTTACCCTGTGGTTAGTCCTCCATAAGACATAATCTGCCCCACATTTTCTTTCTATTAAACCTCCATTAATAGTCCTAGATTCCTTTCCTAATTCCCTGCCAGTAAACCCTGATTTCGAACCCTGTTTTAAACCCAAATCTCTGAATCCCTTCACTACCCTTTCTGACTGCTCTACAACCAGAAATTCCCTGTTCAACCATTGTTCCAGACCTTAATTAGCCCCACAGAGCCCAAGTATTAGCTGCTGTTACTGACCTATTAGCGCCCAATATTTTGTTGTAAAATACTTTGCTGTCTTCAGTCCTATCTCTTATACCCAATAACCTATGTTCTGTCCCAACCTAAACTCCACAAGACCTTTATTGAACCCTTGCTGTTTCACTCTAACAGAACCCTTTCAGACTCGTGTTTTGAACCAGGTTTGAACCTATATTTGGTCCTCATTCAGCGTATGTGTATCTTAAACCAAAATCCTAGAGTGTCTAAAGAACTTGCTGTTCTGACCATATTTAACTCCCTATTTTCCCTCACTGTACAGGTCCTTAAACCTCACTTTACAATCCTGGTTGACTCTTAAACCAGCCTCTGTTTAAACATATTCAGTCCCTGGCTACTCCATAGTTTTCACCGTGTTCCCGTGTTTAGTTTAAACCACAGCCTTTTTTATATCCTCTTATCAGTGGCCGTTTTATGATTTTTGGCTGACCATAATACCCTGTTTTACACAATCAGAAACTTCCAGAGTTCATATGCATTTTCAGGTAAGACCATAGTTCTATATGGTTTCTGTCCTGGAGATTTCTGCACTAAACAGCAAATCATACAACTGTCCTCAGCCTTTATTGTTTCATCTAAATTGGACTACTGGGGTTAATTGTAAATCTGATTTGAGGTTGCTTCACCTGTTAAAGTGCTGATTTGTTTCTTTTTACTTGAGTGCAACTGCTTCTATTATTTGTGTGGGCCCATAACCCACAGACAAACAGCCTTTCTTTAGGTTGTGCTACATCAATTTTGGTATTAGAGCTATTGTGCTGCATCACACCAACTTGGATTCCATCTCCAACCCCCCTTTTCTCCTCCTCGCCTCAATCAATCTAAGAGTTCTCATGCTTCTGCCTCAGAACCATCATAAGAGAGTACGAGAAAGGGGCCAAAACCATCCAACTTATTGAAAACCCACTCCGATATACTACCATTGTGTCTCTCTTTTCCATCCCTTCCAACAACAAACACTTGTCTGCCCTTGCCCAGATCAGGGGTAACAGCCCCATTAAAATCCACTGGGAACTTCAAGAATAAGCCCCTTTCCTGGTCTGTCCTACCTCAGTGACCAGCGGTGTCACATGCCATATCAGTGGCCAGCGGCATCACATACAATATCTCTTCTTCCTCTTGTATTCAGCCCATCTACCACCATCAGTTGATTTTCAACATTCCCCATAACGACATAAAGATTAGAATTAGAGTTATCTTGCAGCTTCTTCTGGGTAACATTATTAGGCTCTCTCATCTTAACAAATTTAGCAGTCCTGCATAAGTCCAAAGCAGATAACAAAGTGGACGAATGTTAACTTAGATGATAAAATAGTTTGACCTGGATGGTGTGTATGATTTAGGAGTACCTCAGTCTGCATCTGCTTCACTTTGTCCAGGTAAGCCAGATGAGGGATCGGATTCCCCCTCTATTCCAAACTCTTCTCTACCATTGCCAAAACACCTTGAGATGCAGTCCTAGGCATGATCGAGAAAGTTCTTGAGATGTTCCTCCCCACATCTTGACAATGTCGCACCATCGGCCACCGATGAGAGTTCAGATCAAAAGAAGTCTGCATCTCCTTTGGACAAGTCTCAGAGATCTGCACTTAATTGTCCCCCCTAGGTAATCCTCAGGGAAGGAGGATCGTCCACAACCAGCTTTTGACACAAAAATCTCCCTGCCAGGACATCTCTATCATCACAAGTATGAGGAACCACTTGAATGAGATCAGAAACCCTATTCATCAATCCCAGCTAAATGTTGTCCCGAGTGCCCAACTTGACCACTACTTAAGGATCCACTCGCTCATCATTCATCCTATCCCCATTTGACACCACCCTCTCCCCTGATGAAGTGCAAATGCCCTCACCACCCCTATTACCAATCTCGTTGCAATCAAAGATAATCTCCTTCGATGTTGCACCCTTAAGCATAAATCACTCTCCAATCGAGCTCTAAAAGAACCCCTCGTCTGCACAGAAAAACAAACATCTTTACCCATTTTGCCATCCCCCGGGGACCCATTGCACCAGCAAAACTCTCCACCACACCTCAAAGCATTGGACCGATCACCTACCACTTCGCTTGAACCCTAAAAACCCACCGGGCGATTTGTTAAAGGACCCCCAATACTCTGCTTTGGAACCCAATGGAATGCAACAAAGGATTGAAACGACTCCCTTAGTTTGGCCTTGCAGGCTAGGGCCAGACCCATTATTAAGGGATCAATTTGGAAGCATGAAATGGTCCCTTGGCCCAACCTGAGAGGACCCCTGAACATGGTCCAAATCCAAAGAAGACACTAGCCCATGACGTAGCGTAGGGCTTGGTCCAATACTCAAGGAAGGCTCACTATTAATGAGGGCACAACCAGGAATATAAGCATTTAAGTCAAACGACATCTGAAATTCCAACTCTGTCTCTATCTTACCATCTAAAAAGTCATTATCCCTACCCCACTGAATCCCATTTTGATCCATACACCACCTATGCCAATACTGATCGTCTGCACGTGCAAAATCTGCTTCCCCTGATGTTGTTCCCCTGTCCAATTGCCTGGCTAATGTATTGCGGAATTCAAAATTTGTTTTTGTCATCAGACCCTCACCAGCCATTGGCATCGGTGACTCACTCATTGCCTACAAATCACCTTGAAGCATCACTAGCCTGATCTTGTTGGGGCCACCCCCAACCACTAGCTCTTGACATCGAATCTCCTCATCTTCCATTAGCACCTCAAGCGGGTAAAACGTTTGATGATCGAAGAGGGGAATAAGCCACAGGTTGTGATGGTGATCACCTTCATCAATCTCCACGTGAACCATTGAAGGTTCAATAAACTGACCATCTGGTAGTCAACTTGTTTCAACCCACCACATCCAGAAGACTGGAACCAATTGCCGCAAAGACTTCTTCTGATCAAAGGTGCGTAGGCAACCCACAAACATGAATCCATCTGGCTTTAAAAGGCAATTAAAATCTGATGGCCCCCAAGATGAGGAACCAACGTCTGAACACCACCCTCCCTAAAGCCATTGAAGCTTTCCCTAAAGCGATAAGAGCTTGCATCACCTTCGGGAAATCCATGAAGCAAATTGCCCTGTTGGGTCTAGCTGGTGCAATCAACAGGGGAGACGCCTTGCATAAAACACCTTGAATCATTTCAGAAACCTCACCCCATTCAATTGACGGTATGAGCTATTCAACTATCACCACTGAGCTCCAGATCGAGCTCCAAGCAAGGATCACATTAATGCCCACCCTACCGGCCCCATCAACAACCCCAAGGCAGCATCGGAGAAACCTCCATTGTTGGATCCAAAGCCATCGATGGCTGAACTAGAATGGGCTCCAACCCAGGGAAGTTTGCTAGATCACAGTTGGGTACCACACTTGGAGGTTCAATGGGTACCCCAAAATACAAACGGAGAATCTCACTCAGATTCCTCCAAACCCGACCATCCTCGTTTGCCGGCACTAAAATTTTCCTTTCATGGCCGTTGTGAATTGTTTCAAACATTGATAGGTAACGACCCAACGCATTTACGTGGCCACGAAGAACCATAATCCTAATCCCATCATCCTTAGTTTTAATAAATTTGCAATTTGATTCCAAAGGCATGCCTCTATAGCATCACTTATCCAACTCACCAGCTTTGATGAGAAATTGAAGAATGTTGAGAAAGACTTTTGACTCTCTAAGATCTTGATTAATCCCCCATTCTTGAACGGGCTTTCGGAAATATCAAATGACTTCTAGTCAATAAAAACCAATTTGAGAGAGTTAACCATACTAACAAACTAAGCACACGAACCCACAATTACATTGTTCGCCATTATCACACACATTTTTGATGCAAATATAGGTGGTAAATTCATTTGATGACAAGGATGAATTGATTTTTGGTATTGCCCTTTCATCGAATAATTTCTAACTAGTTCTAAATTAAGCTTCAACCCTAAGGAAAGTTTCAAGATGGTCAAGGAGAGGTTGTTCTCTTGGGTCAGTCATTGTTAGAGTTTTGAAAATGTGAAGAGGAGTGTTATGCTGAGGGATTAGGAAAGCATAATAAGATTATATTGATCTTGAGGTAGTTGTTACTTTTATTCTTTTTGGAGCATTTCTCTATATAATTCTACAGTTTTCTAGGGACTTTCTTGTCCCTATTTCTCTAATATATAAAGTATTTACTTAAACTAAAACTTTGGAATCAAGCATTATAAATTATTGAATGGGGCAACTAAGCAACCACATTATTACTATGATAAATTTATTGAATATTTTATTTTTGTTGCCATAAAATATGCAAACCATCACCAATGTGCCAGAGACCTGCATCTTCACATGTTGACGCTATATTTTACTAGGTGGGTTGTGTGTTAAGAATATCGCCAGTCCCAAGTTCGAATAAAGGAGGAGGGTTGTGTCAGGTTGACAATCACCATAAAACCTTAGCTGAACTGTTTAATCATGAAAATTTGTTGTTTCAATCTTATGCCACATCATTCTTTGGAAGTGATGCGTTCCATTATGATTAATGGATAAGTGTTAGTTACGATATCCCTTGGAAGTGACATGCCGCATTAGCGCCTGGATTTGGTATTAGTGCCTGGATTTGGTGAGAAGTAGGCAAACTTTCCCACACCATGGAGTTGTGCAGGTCAAGAAGCTAGTCTAAGAAAGTAGGATTAACTTAGCAACTTGGAACATGGGAACCTTTTTTTTTTGGTGGAAAGATAGCAATTCAATCAACAAGAGGAAAAACATAACAAAGTTCACCTGAAAAAGAAACTTGGATCATAAGAACCTTGATAGATAAAATTATGTAGTAAGTAGGTACAATGAAAAGGAGAGTCAATGTAGCATTTCTATAAGAGACTAAGTGGAAAGGGAAGAAAGCTAAAGAGATTGATTATTATAAATTTTGGTACATAGGAGAAGACAATAAAAGAAATGGGTAGGAATAATAGTAAATAAAGATCTAAAGGATGAAATTATAGTTGTTAAGAGAGTAGGTGATATCAATTTGACTTGATTTTAGGAAAAATGGATAATTAATGTAATTAGTGCATATACACTTTAAGTAGGATTAGTTGACAACATTAAAAAGCTATTTTGGTAAAACATGGGTGGATTTATTTAAGTAATTTTTAATGGATAGAGAATATTTATTGGAGGGGACTTAAAGGGGACATGTAGGGAAAGACAATGGAGGATATAGATTTGTAGAAAAGGAATGAGTTGGGACATGCAATCCTAGAATTTGTAATGGCGTATGATCTTGCAATAGACAAACACGTGCATTAAAAAGAGAGAACATTTGGTTACTTTTAAAGTGAATCAAATAGGATTGGATGGACTTCTTATTAGGGAACAAATAGTCAACATGCAAGGTTATCCCACACAGAGATTAATGGCCTTAGAGGGGGTTGAATTTGATCGCATAAGTGAGGATCAGTGCTGATGGCTTGAGAGACCCTTTTCTTTGGAAGAGGTAAAGATGGCTCTTAATAGCATGAAGGATGATAAGGCTTCGGGTCCTGATGGGTTTCCAATTAAGTTCCTCAAGGCTTGTTGGGAAGTGGTCGGAGATGATGTGATGGAAGCCTTATCAGATTTTCATTCCAAGGACTAATGGTGTAAATGCTTGAGTGCTACTTTTATTACTCTCATTCCCAAGAAGAAAGGAGCGGCTGTGTTGAAAGATTTTAGACCTATTAGTTTGGTGGGGTGCATTTACAAATTGTTGGCCAAGACTCTAGTTATTCACCTTAAGATTGTTTTGGAGAATGTCATTGTGAAATCTCATCATGCTTTTCTCCCTGGAAGACAAATGACTGACTGCTCCTTAATGACAAATGAAATCACAGATGCTATGGAGAGAGTGGGTTGGGGGGGTGATTTGCTAAGTAGATATGGAAAAGGCGTACGATCATGTCAATTAGGGTTTATGTTGATTGGGTTTTGGATCAAATGGGTTTTGGAGTTAAGTAGAGGAATTGAATGAAAATTTGTATGTGGTCCCCATCTTTTTCGGGGTTGATTAATGGTTCACCTAAAGGATTCTTCAAAGGTAACCGTGGACTTCGTCAAGGTGATATGTTATCTCCGTACTTGTTTATTATAGTGGCGGATTTATTGGGTAGAATGGTGGCTAAGGCAGAGACGGTGGGCTTAATCCAAGGCTTTCCTTTTAAGGGAGGCCTGTCGGTTCCTTTTATTTAGTAAGCGGATGACTCTTTTTTTATGTTGAAGGTAGATTTGGAAGGGTTGCAAAATTTGAGATCTATTTTGCTGATTATGGAGACGACAACTGGCCTAAAAGTTAATTGAACCAAATCAACGTTGAGCCCGGTGGGGAGCACTTTCAATGCCGGAAGTCTGGCATATGTTTTAGATTGTGATGTGGTGTCTTTGCCGATTTCATATTTAGGCCTGCCACTTGGGGTGAAATCTAGTTCTACGGTTATTTAGAACCCAATTGTTGAGAGACTGAATCTCAGGGTGGAAAGGTTGATATCTTTCAAAGGGAGGAAAATTGGGGTTGATTCAAAGAGCTCTATAGCTAGTGTGCCTATATATTTCTTGTCTCTATTTTAGGTTCCTAAGATGGTCATAAAGCAGTTGGAGAGGCTTATGAGAGATTTTCTGTGGGGGTCTACTTCGGATGGGAAGAAAATCCACTGGGTAGGATGGCAAAAAGTATGTAGACCAGTGGAGCAAGGAGGGTTGGGTGCACGTCCGCTGCAGCTTATAAATAGAGCGATGCTCAATAAATGGTTATAGAGGTGTGGAGTGGAGAAACATGCTATTTGGAGGAGGTTAGTGACATCTAAATATGGGGAGGAGTTGAATGGGTGGGCCAACAAAAATCTGGAAGGGGCTAGAGGGTGTGAAAGAGTATTTCTATGGGGAAGGAGAATGTTTTCCGGTTTGTTCGGTTTAAGATTAATAATGGCGAGAGGGTTCGATTTTGGCTCGATCCTTGGTGTGAGAGGAGGCCTTTGGCCATGGTTTATCAGTCTTGTTTTAACTTGGCGGTGAACAAAGGGGGGTTGGTGAAAGAACATATGATCAGATTGAGGGCTTTTTGTTCTTGGAATATTTAGTCAAGAAGATGTCTAAATGATTGGGAGATTGAGGAGATGGGTCGGTTATTTGAGATGTTGGATAAATATTGTCTTGGGGACGACACTAGGCCTGATGAGATGCTTTGGTGTTTAGATGAAGCTAAGGGCTTCTCGGTTAAAACTATATGCGAAGTGCTGGGTTCGTCTACTCAAATCTCTTTTGAAGGGGAGTGTGTTTGGAATCCGAATATCCAGATCAAAACTTCTTTTCTCATGTGGAAGCTGTGGTGGAATATGGTGTTGACGATTGACAATTTGATTAGAAGGGGAATGGTGCTCCCCAATTGGTGTTGTCTATGCAAGGAAGATGCAGAATCCGTCAGTCATACTTTCATGTATTGCACATGGACATCTAATTTTTGGAATTATTTTATAGACAAATTCAGGGTTAAGTGGGTGCAGCCTATGATGGTCAAGGATCTTCTTTTGTGCTGACCAAAACAAAGAATAGTTTCAGGGAGGAGCATTTGTAAGGAGATGTGGTTGATGGTGCCGACAGCGATATGTGGGGCAGTTTGGGAGGAGCGTAATAAGAGAACGCTTGAGAATGTTGCAAGAGAATCTTGACAAATCCTTGATGATATTCTGGACATAATTTATGGTTGGCTTTTTCTAGCGCAATTGAGGGAGGCCCCTCTGTTCAGATCTTGGATGTTTGATTGGGATTCTATCTTCTTATAGGCCCTTGGCTCAGTTGTTAGATCAATAGTTGTTGTGTATCTTGGAGCATCTCTCATGCTGTTTGCTTGTCCTTTGATTTTTTAATAAAATTACCTCACTTTCCTTAAAAAAAACAAAAGAAAGAAAGAGATTAGTGGCTTTAGATGTTTTCATTAGAGATTGAAGAGAAGGAAATTAGAGATGTATTGCCTAAGAACTAGATGGTGGCACTTAGAAGAAGAAAGTTTGTGTTATTCTAGAGATTTTTTTGGTTGGATTAATTTATTTAAAGATAAATTGATAATGGAAAGAAGTTAGAATGTGGAAGAAGAAACTAATACTATGTGGAATGAGATGGTCACCTATTTTAAAAAAGTTAGAGAAAGAGGTCATTGGATAGTCTAGAGGAAAATGACACTCATCTAAAGAAACTTGGTGGTGGAATGATGAAGCTCAAACAACCATTAGAGATAAAAGGTCTTGTTATAAGCCTTGTCAATAAGGAAAATTTAGAAAGGTATAAAAGTGCTAAAAAAGAATCTAAAAAAGTAGTAAGTGATGCCAAATTTAAGGTGTATGATGACCTTTATCATAAGTTAGGTAGTCGGAAATGTGATATTATTTTTTTGGTAGTAGGGATGCTGAGATAGATGTATACAAACTTGCAAAAATGAGAGAGTAAATAGAGACCTAGATCATGTATGCCTCAAGAGTACCAAAGAGTTTTAGTGATGGATGAGGACATTAAAGAAAGGTGGAGCTATCGAATTATGTTCGTGTAGGGAATGTTGCTTTAGGAGGATTCAATAGAATTGATGAGATCTAAGATCATAGTTACTTTCCTAGAATCAGGTTGTTTGAAGTCAAAGAGACATTGGGGAAAAATGAAGGTGGGGAAAGTCTTAAGGCCAAATGGTATCTCCATTGAGGTTTGGAAATGCATGGGAGACGATGCCTTATCTTGGTTAACTTAGTTGTTCAACAAACTCCATAAATTAGGAAATGGCAGATTAATGTGGAAAAACATTGGAGTTCCTATTTACAAGAGCAATGGATGTATTCAAAGTTGCACAAATTATTGTGGAATGGTGTAGGATGAAAGCTCTGATACCAAAATTTTGTGTAGGACAGCCTAGGGATATTGTATCCTGCTATTGTGGGCTCAAAAGAATGCTGAAATAGTGAAGCCAGAACTTAGGCTATCAAGAACATAGGTTAGGAACACTCAAATTACCTCAAATTTAGAAGAGAATTAGGGGAAGGAGTAAGGAATCACACTAAAAGAATTCAGAAGCATTAGAGGAGAAAAAAGAAGGAGATGTAGAAGAGAGAACACTGCATATTCAGATTCTGGAAAATCTGGGTAGCAAGTGTGAAAAGACCAAAATACCCCTGACGGGTTGTCAGAAGGGTATGAAATTTGCAGGGTATTAGATGGGTATAAAAGTGACATGCATGCAAAATTTGAGGTCAAACAGAGAAGTGTAACTGCTGCAGAATTTCAACAAGAAAAGCCCTAAGTAGTCAGGGTTAATTCATCAAGAAACCAGCAAAACAACAAGATTTTAAAAGGGAATCTAGGGTTTCAGATAGCACACAAGTAAGGAGTAAAACCCTAAAAAGAAAGGAGAAAACCCTGATTTTGATAGGGGTGATTTATGAGATACTAATAACCTGGAATTTCAGCAAGAGTACTTCAAGAACAGGATTTAGTTCAACAGAACTCAAAGATATTCAAATGGAGTTTTAAGGAATTAGAAGAGCAATAGATATAAGAGAAAACCCAAAAAAAAAACAGATAAAATACCTGTTTTAAAGGGGCAAGTTGGACGAAATGTGAACCTGGAATATTCAGCCAATTGTATAGGAGTTGATTTGCAGGTTTCTGAAATTCCAGCAACTGTTGTCTTGTCCTTATGATGATTCTGTCCAACTGATGGGTGTGATATGAGCAAGAGGGCAAGAGGGCAAGAGTAATATAGAAAGAAGAAGAATAAGAAAGGAAGAAGAAGAGGGTAGGAGAAGCAAGAAGAAGCAAGAGGAGGGGAGGGAGAGAAGAAGCCCAACAACACCAACTGATTTGGAGGGGGAAGGACTAGAGGCTACAACCCGTAGGGTTTTCTAAATCAATCTTTGTTTAATTACATCATTTCGTGTAGCCCTCTTTATATAGTCTCAAAACATAATTTTTTTAGAGAAGACCAATGATGTGGACATGGGAGACAAGGTGGTACCCACACATGGGATTAGTAGGGTCCACACATGAAGACTATGGAAGTATACATGGGATACATAAAAGGGGAAAATTTACTTCAATTTGGGACTTATTGGTGCAATTTCTTACATAGAGGCATGTGGGGCCCACTTGCTTGATTTGTGGGACCATGTGTGTGCTTACTTGGGGAGGACAAGTGGTGGAGCCTCTATTTTTTTTGTTTTTATTTTAGTTTCTTAGGATTTTATTAGGTTTTATTGCTTTATTTGATGTTTTATTAAATATTAGAGGTAGGGACGTAAAGGGGATTTCAGTTTTTATATAAGATGTAATTGGGAAGTGTCACAAAAGCCTTTTTAAAGGCCTAGTCAACCAACCCTCGAGGAGATGACTTTTTTGCCTTTTTCTTTTATATTTCTTAGCTTCTAATTTTGTAATTCCAAGAGAAAAAAACCCTATTTGATTGTGGGTTATAAGAGAGGGTCTCTCTCTCTCTTGGTCAACACATGCATTATGAAATAAAAAAATTGAGAAGTTTTCTCTGGTTTTGCTCCCATCGGCTGCAAATTTTCAAGTTCTCTACCAAAGCTTGCCTAGGTTGGTGATGACCTCAGGTGTGGGTTGGTGATTTCCCACATTTAAACCCCTTATCTCTTCCTCCATCTTCTTCTCTCCTATCATCTTCTTCTTCTCCTTATAAGTTTTCTGGTTTTCTTTGATTCCCACTTGCTTCCAACCATTAATCCCATCTCCACATACCTTCAAATACCCCCATCTTCATCTCTTTCAACCCCTACATGTTCCTTACCCAGCCGGCCACCCATATACACCCTTCCTTTACTTTCTTTAATTCACAAACACAGTACACACCCCATACCACTCGGTTGCTATAAGAGAACCCAGAATTCTCTTTGAAATTTTATGAATAAACCCTGTTCATTTTCTGCCAGAAATTTTCCAGCATGTGTATTTGAAGTTTTATGCATTATTCATAACCTTTATTGTTGCTCTATCATGCGGCTACCATAGAAGCACTTGTTTTGAAGTTTTGGGTGTGAAAATTCGAAGAAATCATAAATCCTATACCTGTGGCCAGGTTTACACACTTGGGTTTTTGTTTCTTTGAAAATCCTTCATTCACTAATATATATATATATTGGAAGGATTACATTGGTTCTTTATTGCTGAAAATCAACATATAACATGAATACCAAGGCTGTGTACATACTCTGACTCCTAAGTGTTTGGTTTAATGTCTGAAAGAAGGTTTCTATCTAAATTGATATTCTGATATTGTGTTGCTTCAAAATTTTGGGTATCTTTTGGTTCGTACTGCATGCATCAATCAATTTAGATAGTTCTAATCTAACTAAATTACTTTCGAACCTAAAGACTTTCTAAAACCCAAAACTACTAAGCCTAAGGCTTCCGGAAACTAAACTACCAAAACCCACTCCCTATTAGGAGCTGTCAACCAACTCTATGTAGGCCCCACTGATTGACCTATTTGACCCACAAAAGGACAAAATACACTACTGTTGACCAACTCTTCTTTATGCCTAATCTACCCTTGGCATTAATGTCTTATTACAAAGATACCCTTTGCACAAAAAACCTAAACTAACCTCGGCTTAAAATCCTTATTACATTCATGTCCCTAGCCCCTAAAATACCTAAAATAACCCACACATTGGGCATGTCTTGAATCTTGCTCTCTTGTGAGGTAGCACGTACAAAAGCCTCTTGATGTTGTCCGCATCATGGAACCAAGCTTTTGAGCCATACTAATATACTATGACTCCTTGGGAGAGCATGAATGAGCATAGACTATTCATGAAACTTGAGTATCAGAAAATCAGTTTGAATTTATGGCAGGGAGATCAACGAATGAAACTATTTTCTTACTTTGCAGATTGATGGAAAAGGTTAGAGAGAAGAAGAAAGATCTCAACATAGTTTTTATTGACTTAGAGAAAGCTTTTGATAGGGAACTTAAGGAGATCATTTGGTGGGTTCTAGAAAGCGAAGTGGTTTCAGGTGGATATATTGATGTAGTTAAGGATATATATGATGGAATGCTAACTAGTGTTAGAGCAACTAGGGGAGATTTGTTTTCTATCCTGGTATGTTTACACCAGAGGTTAGCCATTGGCTCATATATCTTTGCATTGGTTATGGATGGGTTGACTAGGCATACACAGAAGGAGGTCCCATGGTGTATGCTGTTTCCCAATGACATAATTTTGATTGACTAGACTGGAGAGGGGGTAAATGCTAGATCAGAATTCTGGATGATGTATATAATCAATAGGTTTTAAGAAGGCGGAAAAACAGAATATATGGAGTGCAACCTAGTAAAAGTAGGAGTCAAAATGAGGGAGTAATTAAGATTGGTGAGTGAGAGGTACCCCGGAGTGATCATTCTTGTTATCTTGGTTCGTCACTATGGAGGGAGAGATTAAAGAGGATGTTGTCAAGAGAAATAGAGCGAGGTGGAAGAAGTGGAGAAGTGCTTCTGGAGTGCTGTGTGATTGAAGCATGCCACTAAAATTGAATGGGAAATTTTATAAGAAGGCTATAAGACCAACAATGCTACATGGAGCAGAATGTTGGGAAACCAAGAAACAACACATACAGAGGCTGAGTGTAGTTGAGATGAATGAGCGGCAACCGGCAAGACTAGAAAATATAGAACGAGAAATGATTCCAATGAATCCATTTACGGAACTTTGGGTGACTTGAAGAGAAAAAGTCGATAGATGGGTTGAAGGTGTTAAAAGACAAGGCAAAGGCCAAAATGACATGGGTTGAAATAGTAAGGAAAGACATGAGTGCTTATGATTTAACGGAAGATATGGCCTTAGGTAGTGGGATGGTGGAAGAGGATCCATGTAGTTGACCCAAGTAGTTGGGATATGCGTTTGTTGAATTGGTTGTGTCAAAAAAATCTAGATCATCACAGCTGTATATTTTATCATGAGTGTTTATATTTTAAAGAACCATCTAATTATTTTTCTAATATTTTTATTTTATGCATCTTATCTAAATTGTGATTGTTTCTGTTACAATGATCTCTTAGTTTCTAAAAAAAATGCACTTTGTGGTCTTTATCTTATTTGCACAGGAACATTTCTCCTAAGAAGTATGGAGTCTTTTTTATCTTTTCACTGAGACTCGCTCTGTCAATGCAAATTGTTGGGTTTTCTGTGAGGATGGCGTCTTCGTTATTGTGGATTCAGATGTACAGATTGGGGATTTCATCTTCAGACAATACACTCTCTCAAGAAGCAGATTTTGATTTAAGAAATCGTTTTTTGAATCCCTCAATTTCTGCAGTAGATCGACAGACCTCTGATTCTGATGGTGCTGTAGGAGGTTCTATTTATGATCCAGCCTATTACTCATCTCTCTTTGAAGATGCTCAAGACAATGGATATCAGGTAGGATATCTTTCACTTTTATGCATTTGCAATATATATATATATATACAGAGAGAGAGAGAGAGAGAGAGAGAGAGAGAGAGAGAGAGAGAGAGAGAGAGAGAGAGAGAGAGAGAGAGAGAGAGAGCAATATTAATATGTTTACTTATGCCAAATCATACATGTACATATACACACAAATATCTATATCTGTGTTAAAATTTTTGTCATCTCAACTTATTGGTTTGGATGATTCTTATTTGAGTTTCCTGAGTTTTGTAGCTTATCAGCAATATTGTTTGATACATTTATAAAATAAAAAATTATAAGACTGTCCACTGGGAAAATTATTGAAACAAAAAAGTTTCATTAACGCTGAAAAAAATGCTATGACAAGCATCATGCATGTATGTTGTCCTTGAAGCAACTGTTCAGATTCAAGTGTAGTAACACATTCATTTTTGACAGTTTACTTATCAAATATGATAATAATAATAAATAAACAAATAAAATACATATATGGCCATGTGAGGAGAAAGACAAAGTATATTTTACAGTGTAGCTAAAGTGGCCAAATGACATTTAACTGAATAACATTTAATATTAAAGTCAGGTTCTTTTTTTTTTGTAAAATTAGTTGTTACCTCCACACACACAGGAGAGAGAGAGAGAGAGAGAGAGAGAGAATAATTTAGAAGGAAAAGAAGAGCCATAAGTTTGTATGTGTGTAGAAAGACCTACTATTCTTTCCCAACTTTAGTTATTATCTTTTCTGAAATATATTTATATAATGTATACTTTGTTTTGGGTTTAGGGTGATGTGCTCATCTGATCCCAACCTGCTTCAAACCCCATCTGTAGTTGTCATACAACACAATAACGTAGAACAGGCTTTGTCCTTATACCAGAAGCAGCAGGAGGTTCTAATTTTCATTAGCCTCTCTGTGCTTATGGTGAAGCTCACAAGTCCAGAAGCACGTACATGAAATCTGAAGTTTGTTATGGATTACAGTCTGTTCCAACTCAATCATGTAATGACTTCCTATAAGTGACCTTCCACAATAAGAGATCTGTTCAGCAGTCGAGACACGAAATCCAACTTTGAGGGCTCTTAACCTACCCATAATCAGAATCCTTGTTATAGCTAGGGCATGAGCCCCCAAATTTTGAAGTTTCAACTCTTTTTTTCCTGTATTTTAACCACTCAGATTTATTACCCTGCCAAAGTGAAGTATTATTGAACCTACAGGAGGTTTCATTTCTCAAATTCTCTACTTCCCCACTTTTGGGTTTTAGTTCATTAACATCTAAACAGACTTTGACAAATTTATTCTTGGTTCATTCTCAGGATTTATGGCATTGCATAAGATGACCTAAAAATGTGTCAGGCACTACTTGGCCAAAAGCCCCTTGCCCTTAATGCTGTTTCTGGGTCTATCCCATGTTGCTTAATCTAATCTTGATCACATCAAATGGGCCCTTCTATATTCTACTATTAACATGACCTGAAAATGTTTACTCCTTAATTTCTTTTTCTTAATGACAATTTTGTATTGTGGAAATGAAACGTGTAACTGTGGGGAGAGAATTTCATAATCCTATCATCAGATGGAGCTTAATCCACCCCCCTTTTTTAGATTTTTCTGAGGAGAGATAACTTATCTGGTTTGCAACTGGTAAATGTGATCCAGAAAGCTATCTTGATAACCTCAGGAAGGCATCTGAATCTAATTCAAATGACTACCTATCCTTGAAAACTTGGAAGGTATTGGTGCTGTTTCATAAGGGTTGGTGGGAAGGGTTAAAGCTTTGCTATTGCGCATTCCCTTGATCCTCATATTAGAGGTTGTATTATGCTATATTTCATACAAAGACCTTATTATTCATTGATATGCTCCATAGTTTGTAATTATGTGATGACAAAGTACTTTGTGCTGGTCATATTTGATTTTGAATGATGTCCTATTATATGGTGTATTCTGAAATTGTATAGTGATCTGTCATTTTCTTAAGATGTTGATAATTAAGTGTCCATTTATTTTTTATTAATAGGGTGTAGGAAATTGCTCATTATCCGTTTGCAGGGTCTCAAGCATAGTATCAATGAAGATGCTGGGTCTACATCTGCAGCTGAATTTTCACAACTGAAGTCATGCATCAGCCAATCTTTCAAGGTTATTAATTAATTAACAACCACATGTTATTTCTATTTGATAGTTTTTTTCCATTCATAAAATTAGTAAAATAATATCCAATTTGAAAATGCTGTATATATGTGGTTGTTCCCTCTTTCATCTTCTAAAAGAATGAGTCCAATTCTGAATTATCTCAGAAAAGTGCTAATAATCCAATGTTGCTATCGAAAATTTTGACTTGGATAACATAGGATGTGGTCATTCTGTGGTAAGAAATCAGATGGGCAATCTGTGGAAGAAGCAAATAACTATTTTGGGTAAGTTGTCTCCAAGGGATCTTCTGTCCTTTAACTGAAGGATGGACGAGAGGATGGAAGAATGGATCTGGTGGCAGCGTGGAGGGGCAGAGATGTTATTCATGCTTCACCTATGGATGGACTCTATGGTAAGAAATCAGATGGGCAATCTATGGAAGAAGCAAATAAATCTTTTGGGTAAGTTGTCTTCGAGGAATCTCCTGTCTTTTAACCAAAGGTTAGACGAGAGGATGGAAGAATGTATCTGGTGCCAGTGCAGAGGGGCAGAAATGTCGTTCATGCTTCACCAATGGATGGGCCCATGTGCAAGATGGGGGACCAATTAGCTCCTTCTGGTAGATCATCAACCCAGCTCGCAAGAGGTTTATTTATTTATTTTTATTTTATTTTTGAGTTTAGAGAATGGAGAGTCTTCGATCTGTGGGTTGGAAGGCTATGTGGATTTGGATTTGGAGAAGAAAAATTAGGAGGATGAAGAGATTCTTGAGATCTCTCCTCTAGGGCTTGAGGGGGTTGTGAGGAAGGGTTAAAAGCTTGGTTACTAGAGCAAGAAGCGATGCGAAAGCATGAAGAGGGTAGCGAGGATCAATAAATCCTTGGGAAACAAGAATCAAAGAAACAATCAAGAAGCAATTGGAGGGCGAGCAAGAAGTGTTTAGGAAGTGATTGGGGAAGCGAGTAAATTGCAATTTGGAAGCAATTTCAAATCCATTAATACAACAACAACAACAACAACAACAACAACAACAACAAACAGCCTTATCCCAACTATTTGGGGTCGGCTACACGAATC
>JAOXJP010151166.1:0-13108 GCA_025762735.1 Platanus orientalis | reverse complement strand
GTATGTAAACTCACTAAAATCTCATAGATCTTCAAATCAAATGATGTGAACTTGTCAAACTTCATTTATTTAGCAATCAAATGGTGAATAAACTAAAATACAAATCATATTGAAGAATAATCATGAAGAAAATGGTAGGAAATCAAATGGAGTAGCACATCATGTATGAAAACTCACCAAAACTTAGTATCTTCCTTGTTTAAGCCCTAAATCCTTCCAAAACCTCTTTCCCCTTTCCTTTATCTTCTATAAAATGATTAGATTTAACATAAATTTGATAAGACAAGAAAATCTAGGAAGAAAACAAGCTATCTCAACAGATTTTTAGAGTGGGGAGTGAAACTTACCCAATTAGTGAAGAACTCCCACCCTTAGCTCCCAACCTTTTCTAACCATTTTTCCCTTTGTTCTAATGAGGAACAATGACCTAATTGAAGTGTTTTTAGGATTATAACCTACCCAATACGAGATCCCACATGTTTAGGGGACCAATGAGCAAGTGTCACCTCAAAAATCATCATTTTGGGTAATTTTCAACTTTTTTTATTTTTTGGTTTTTGTGACCCTGAGCCCTCGCCTCGATAGGAGAGCCCTCTAGACCCCCCTTGGCGAGTGCTCGCCTCAACTGGTGAGCACTCGGGCACCCCCTCGGCGAGCGCTCACCTCCACAGGTAAGCCCTCAGCCTGAGAAACCAGAACCTCCCCAGTTTTTTCAGCAAAAATCGTTGTGGGGAAAATGACAGTAACTTTTCCTAGAAAACTCATAATTGGGCATCGTTTGTCGCATTGGAAAGAAGACTCAACAAAATTTCTGACAAAGTATGTTTCATACTCTAGTTCACTTTGGATTGGTGTCAGTGGGTCCAGGAAGTTACCCCAATTACGTAGTTAGGAAAATTCTGAACTTGAATAGTTTTAGGTCCAACTCAGGTTCTATACTCCTAAATTGGTCCAATAGGTTCCTAACCACTCTAAGGTCTGTATAAGCATGTGAAAGGATAATTTTATCCTTATAAAGGTAAAATTATAATTTTACCCCTTAAGTACAATATGGGGTATTACATTCTCCCCCTTATAAAAATTCAATCCCTGAATTTACACGTACCTTGGTGATGAAACAAATGCGGGTACTTAGTCCTCATCTCATTCTCTCTTTCTCATGTGGCCTCCTCATCTGAATGATTACACCACAAGACTTTCACATAAGGGATAACCTTATTTCGTAGCACTCTTTCATTGCGATCAAGGATCATGATGGGTTGTTCCTCATATGACAGGTCATCTCGAATGTCCAATGGGATGTACACCAAAACATGAGAAGGATCTCAAATGTATATCCTTAACATGGATACATGGAACACGTTGTGGATCTGAGACAACTCTGGTGGTAGAGCCAAACCATAAGCCACCTCTCCCACCTTCATGAGAATTTTGAACGGCCCAATGAATCGTGGTTCAAACTTCCTTTTCTTGCCAAACCTGGTGACTCCTTTGGATGGAGAAACCTTTAGGAACACCTGATCACCAACATCAAACTCATGTTCTCTCCTCCTTTTGTCGACATAGCTTTTCTGTCTGCTTTGAGCTATTCAGAGTCAATCTCAAATTAAACGGATCTTCTCTATGGTAATCTGGACCAATTCTGGCCCATGTAATTTTCGCTCTTCAACTTCTTCCCAATAGATTAGAGTTTTACACCGCTTACCATACAAAGCTTCAAAGGGTGCCATAAGGATGCTCGCTTGATAACTGTTGTTATAAGTGAACTCAATGAGAGGTAGGTGGGTGTCCCAACTACTCTTCAAGTCTAACACACAAGCTCATAACATATCCTCCAAAGTCTAAATGGTCCTTTCTTGTTGTCCATCGGTTTGAAGATCAAAGGTCATGCCAAAGATTAGTTTGGTCTCTATAGCACACTGTAACCCTCCCCAAAACCTTGAGGTAAACCGTGGGTCTCTATTGGATATGATGGCCACTGGAATGCCATGTAGTCTCACGATATCATCTACACAGAGTTGAGACAACTTGTCAAGCGGGTAATAAATACGAATGGGTAGGAAGTGAGCTACCTTGGTCAGTCTGTCAACGATCACCCAAATAGCATCAAATTCTTTTTGGTTCTTTGGCAAACCAACCATGAAACCCATTGATATATGATCCAATTTCCACATCGGTATCTCAAGTGGTTGTAGTAGTCCATCGGGTTTTTTATGTTCTGCCTTAATTTGTTGGCAATTCAAGCATCAAGCCACAAATTTAGCTACATCTCTTTTCATGTTGCACCACCAATATATCTCCTTGAGGTCTTTGTACATTTTGGTGTTGCTAGGGTGAACTGTGTAAGTAGTTTCATGTGCCTCGGCCAAAATCCCCCTCTTCAGCCCCTCGTTGCTGGGAACACATAAACGGTTTCCAAAGTGAATAATGACATCTTCCCCTATGTGGAAGTCGACATGATCCCCATTCTTAACCTCTTCTGAGATTTTAACAAGTTGTGGATCGGTAAATTGGCTTTCCTTAATCTTGTCTACCAACGTGGGCTTCACGTTGAGTTGCACAAGAAGAGAACAAGTCTCATGTACAATGTGTCCTACATTCATCTTGCTCAATTTACTCAATAGCGGTCCTCTTCCAACAGTCAAACAAGCCAGACTAGCCGAAGATTTTCTACTCAAAGAATCTGCTAGTACATTGGCTTTTCCCTGATGATAGTGAATGGTGCAATCATAGTCTTTGATCAATTCCATCCACCTTCATTGTCTTAAGTTCAACTCTTTTTACGAGAAGATATACTTCAGACTCTTTTGGTCGGTGTAGATCTCGTAAGTCTCACCATAAAGGTAGTGTCTCCAAATCTTCAATGCGAAAACCACCACTGTCAACTCGAGATCATGAGTAGGATAGTTTTTCTCATATGGCTTGAGTTATCGAGATGCATATGCAATGACCTTGCCATGTTGCATAAGCACACATCCCAAAGCCTTTCATGAAGCATCACTGTAAACCACAAATCCACCAGATCCTGATAGCAATGTGAGAATTGTAGTTGACACTAACATGTTCTTCAATTCTTGGAAGTTATTCTCACACTCATCACTCCATTGAAATTTAGCATACTTGTGGGTCAATTTGGTGAGTGGTCCAGCTATGCGGGAAAATCCCTCAACAAAGTGTTGGTGATATCCCGCAAGACCTAAGAACCAACGAATCTCAGTCACATTTGTCAGTCTTGGCCAATCAACAAAAACCTCAACCTTCTGTGGATCGACAAGAATTCCATCCTTGGAGATGATATTCCTTAAGAAGGAAATCCAATCAAGCCAAAATTTTCACTTACTGAATTTTGCATACAACTTTTGTTCCCTCAGCGTACTTAACACAATTCAAAGGTGTTCTTCATGTTCCACTTGGCTTTTAGAGTAAACCAAGATGTCATCGATGAAGACAATCACAAAGTGATCTAGATATGGTCTGAACACTCGGTTCATCAAATACATAAAGGTTGCGGGGGCATTGGTCAAGCCAAACGACATCACTAAGAACTTATAGTGCCTCTAGCGTGTACGGAATGCACTCTTTAGAATATCTTCCTTCTTGATTTTAAGTTTATGATAACCCGATCGAAAGTCTATCTTGAAAAACATGATGGCACCTTGAAGTTGGTCAAATAAATCATCAATCATTGGCAATGGGTACCTATTTTTCACAGTCACATGGGTCAGTTGCCTATAGTCGATACATAATCTCATGGCATCATCCTTCTTCTTCACAAATAAGACCGGATCTCCCTATGGAGATACACTATGACATATGAACCCCTTGTCCAACAATTCTTGTAATTGTATCTTTGGTTCCTTTAACTCAGTTGGTGCCATGTAATAAGGAGTGATCAAAATAGGCTCAATTCCAAGTGTTACATCAATAACAAAATCGACCTCCCGATCCATTGGAAATCTAGGAAGATCTTCTAGAAACACATCAATGAACTCTCTCACAATGGGAATCCTACCAACATTTGTTCCATTCTTTGGTTTATCCACCACATAAGCCAAGTACCCTTGCCAACCCTTACGAAGTAGGTTACTGACTTGGATGGCGGAGATAAGACTCTAGAATAGGCTTTTGTGTACTCCTTGGAATACGAACTCCGTCTAGTTTGGAATCCTAAAAATCACCTCCTTCGTGTAATAGTTCACGGTAGCATGATAAGATACCAACCAATCCATCCCTAGAATAACATCAAATTCCTTCATATCTAGGAGCATCAGATCAGTAACCAACTCATGCCCATCAATGACCATCACACAAGATCTGTAAATGGTGTCTGTGATCATAGTTTTGCCCAATAGTGTAGATACATGCAAAGCCTCAACTAGTGGTACGGAGGTAATGGTGACACACCTCACAAAATCACAAGATAAAAAGGAATATGTGGCACCCAGATCAATAAGTATGTGTGTAGTATGATCAAAAAGTGAAAGAGTACATGTGACTACGTTCCTAGATACCTCAGCATTCTACTCAGTGATGGCATAAACTCTAGCTCAAGTCGTCGGCTACGTCCTCGCATCAGTGGGCCAAGTAGTGGAGTCCTTCCAAGGAGGACAATCTCGAATCATGTGGCTGACCTTACCGCATTTGTAGCACGCTCTAATCTCCTTAAAGCACAGTCCATAGTGTGGCTTCTAGCACTCAGGGCATACTACTGCCACCCTCTTTGTCTCAGGCTCCCTAGGAACTCTATGGAAACCATCACGAATAATAGCTTTCCTCCTATGAAACCCACTAGAAGGACGTTACCTCTTATCCTGATCCTTATGCCTTTGCATCTCATTGTAGTCCTGTTCCACCAACTCTATGGTCTTAACAACATCGATGAAAGATCTGAGTCGTAAAGGTGTCATGCGGGTGTGGATGGCTAGTCGCAATCCCTTCTAGAACTTCTTGGCCCTGCCTACATCATCTAAGATAAAGTGAGATGCATAATGAGACATCTCAATAAACTTCGCCTTGTATTGAAGTATAGACATGTCGCCCTATACAAGGCCCATAAACTAAGCCTCTTTACAATCTCTGACGCTCTCTGGGAAGCAGTAGGTGTGGAAGGCATCTAGAAACATGTCCCAAGTCAAGGGCTCTCCATCATAGACTAAAGTATGCTCAACAGCCTGCCACCAATGCTCTACCTCACCTTGTAAGACAAAAGTGGCTAGATTCACCTTTTGGTCCTCAGGGTAGTTCAAGACCTTGAAGATCTTCTCTATCTGCATCGGCCAAGCCTTTGCCTCCATGGGATTGTAAGTACCATGAAACTCAGGAGGTCCCATACGCTGAAACCTCTCGACGGTCCTATCCTCATGCATAGTTTCTTTGTCTCTGGGCTGCATACCATCCACGACATGCTCTCGCATTACCTCAGTCAAACTACGTATCGCCTCCCAAACACTTGTTGGGGCATGATCTCTTTGTGATGGGGTGTATAAACTAGCTCTAATGCTCCTCCTAGATGGCATCCTCACCTATAGACATCAAAATAATAGTTAAAAACTTATATCCATCAAGACTATATCATGTATAACACACTCTAACTCCATGAATCAAACAATCCTCAATATCATTTCCACTAACTTAACATAATCCAAATGAATCTCCAAAAATAACTCATCTTCAAGCATAAAGAGTCTACAAAGTCCAAACTATAATTACCGTTGAAGTCTATAGAATCCAAACATGGCTACTTTGATAACAACTCTGTCATGCCCCGAAACCCGCATGCAAAAATCAGGGTATAAATACACGGAATCACACGTGCGTGGCATCACGAATCTCGAAGTGTGACATTGGTGACCATTTCATTACAGAAGGAGTCCTTACTTAACTTACTTTATAAATTGCAATGTATATATATTTTTGTCATTCTTTTCTTTCTTTTATCCCAACTATTAAACATCAATTATCGAAATATCACAACAGAAGCATAACCATAAAGTAATATCCATTCAACAATTGCAGAAAAAATGCAACTAACATCCATACTAATCTACATTTTCCAACATAAGCAATATCATCATATGGGGCCACCAAGCAGACCAATAATGAAAGTCTCCAATGAAACCACAAATATCTCACATAAGTTATAACTCAATAATCCCTATATCATATATGAAGTGTGCTTGAAATAAAATGAATAGAAAGAAAGTAAATAGAATGGTCCTCTCATCCCACGAACCATGTCTCAGAATTGAACCTACCAAAGATCCCATGCTACAGGGCGTCATCTAAAAGGGGGTTAAAAACATGGGTAAGCTATAAAACCCGTGAGAGAACATACATAATGTCCCATGGAATAAATCGAGTGGACTATGATGTTTCTCGAGGTGGTTCTTTTCCCAACCAAGGCCTGTTGACATATTGGCCCCTTTCTTTTACCCATTTGTTGGGCCGCCAGTCCTTGGCAGGAGGGACTTAAGAGACACTTCTTGGTCGTGGATACTCATTCCTCTTTGGAGCAGGTTCTACTGGCATGGGAACCTCTAACTCTTTTTTCAAAGCTATGGTCATAAGATTGGCCATTATTTTGCCACATCTATTATAGAGGCAGAAATTATCTTCCTCAACTAGAATCTTCTTGTCATTGTTGTTGTTAAATTATGGCTCCCATGCCATTGTGTCAGAGTACTCGAGTGGTGTTTTCTCATTATTAGCCATGTCTGGAGCTTTTTTCATGATTGGAGACCTCGATTGTAGCCTTGCAAAACGTGTAATATTAGTAAACTTAGTATTTCTATTCACTTTTTTGATATCTACTTGCTCCCCCTTTGGTTTCCAATTTATGGTGCTCATATCAACATCCACCAGTTTTAGAAAGAGGTTAGTATCTATCTCCATTGCCTCAATTTTATTAGGAAATCAAAGAAATTTTTTATTAATTCTTTCTTAGATAACATTTTGAAACACTACACACTTGTTGGTTGAGTGTGTCAAGGAATTATGCCATTTACAGTAGTCCTTTGCATATAACTCTTCGTGTGTTAGAATCTTATGTCTTCCAACTAATTTAATTTACTTAGCTTCAAGCAACATATCGAATATCTAATCAACTTTGTTTAGGTCAAAGGAATACATTTTATTGTAGCCATTGAATTATTTGATTCATGGGCTTAGGTATTTTTCCCAACTAAAGCATCACATGTGAAGGGCCGGTTTCCTACAAATTTTGCTAGATCGACCTCATAATTTGGGTCTTGGTAATAAGTCCCGTATGACAAAGTACGTCGTTGGTTTTCCTCTCTTAAAAAGCTCTCATAACGGGTGGCCCTTTCTGATAACTTGAATAGGTCGAAGAAGTTCATTCCTTCAAACTTCTTTCTAAGTTCGAAGTCTAACCCATCCTGGGCGAGTTTCATGAACTCGACCTTGGGTAACCCACTAAGGCACTTTGCCTTAGCTCGTTTAAATCTCATAATAAATTGTTCTGCCATTTCCCCTGGCTATTGTTTTAACCTGGCTAAGTCAACAATCGACACCCCAATACCTGCTCAAGGGAAGTGAGATTGAAATTTATCTTTCATTTCTTCTCAACTTCATATTGAGTTTGGTGGGAGATTGGTGTACTAGGTTAAGGCTTGTCCTGTCAAGGAATTGGGGAACAGCCTCATTTTATAGTATCCTAAGTTAGAGAATTCTCCACATTGCGTGGTCAATCGGTTGATGTGTTTTATAGCCATTTTACTATAATATCCTTAAAAAGTAGGAAAATCGGATATTGTATATCCTCAAGGGAACTCATAGTCCCTATCGATTTTCTCTGGGCATGGCTTCCTATATGTTGGATATACAACCCGTCAAAGGTCAGGTCCATATAGTTCCTCAAGGACTCCTTTAACCTGTTCTCGAGGATTCTGAGCATATCCTTATGGGACTGCACCATACAGTTGCCCTTGGCATGGGTAGGCCCTTTGGTAAGGTAGAGGTTGGGCGTGGCATCCCATGCCTATACCAACAAACTCTTCATTGTTTGGGATAGGATTTTCCCAATAATTTGGCAGGTCCTACCTTCTGTTGGGTGGTGGGTTTAGCCTGCCATATCCATACCCATTAGTATTTTCTCCATGGAATGGATTCCTCAATAGTTCAGTGGATCTTGCCTCCTAGGAGGTGGAGGTCCTGGCCTTGAATGCCCTTATCTGTCAGCATTATGCCCAAAACGGTCATTCTGGTAGGGTCGTTGGGCATTGGGACCATAATATCCATTCCGACCATTATATTGGTCTTGTCCCTTATTCTGAAACGTTCATTGTTCCTGTCGAGGTGCCCCATTGGTTTCAAATATGGGGTTTTTGTGTACCTCGAGCCCTTCTAGCCCTATTGGCACATTCGACCCTAAGTGATAACCTATAGAACCTTGATTCCTCTATCATAATCCTCTTATAGAGGACATGAATGGCTCTTGTTGGGTTAGCTCAGGGAAATCCTCGACTCGAGGTTCCTCAGGGTACCCGAGAGGCCTTTCATGCCCCCCGAGCCTGTTCGAGGTCTCTAGGACATCCACTTTACCAGTCATTCCTCTGTCCCTAGTGTCTAGGTTTTGGTTGGCTTGGACGTTCTCTACTATAGGCTGAAGCACTTTTAGTAGGATGTTGCCCAAGATACCTGGCATCATTTAGAATTCTTTTTTCATTGTTTCGACAAGGTCATCGAGTTTACTTTCGATGTTTTGAGATAATTCACTTATCTCATTACCATTTGAGTTAATGGGTCGTTTGTCTCTTCTGGGCACCATTTATAGCTAAAAACAAACAGAACCTCCCACTATTGTCACCAATATGTTGGTTGTCAACAAAAATTCTTTTGTTCTTGGATCAACTCGTGGATGGATCTTTCCAATTTGGATTATCAAAAGGGTTTGGGTTCGATAATGCCTCTAGACCGAGGACTTTTACAACAAATAATGTCACCCAAATTGACAACAGAAAGGAAATTTTACTAAATTAAAAGTGTGAAGTACAATGCCAGTTACAGAGATACATTCGAACAACAGATTAGCCATTGTTTCTCCTCTAAAATTGAGGTAAGACTTCGTTGAATCTGATTCTTTGAACAAGATAGATTAGCCGATATTCTTCTCTTGGAAGAACTTCGTTGAATCTAGTTCTGCAAACTAGATAGATTAGCTGATGTCCTTCTCTTGAAAGAACTTCATCGAATCTGGTTCTACGAATTAAACAGATTAGCTAATGCCCTTCTCCCAGAAGAATTTCATTGAATCTAGTTCTGCAATACAATCGAATCACCTAAGACAGGAGTTCAAATCATTACAGGATTAAGCTAGTACTATGCCTAATCTAATGCTACCGCTACAAATAAAAGATATTGTTGATGATGATTGATTGTGTGTTATTGTCGTTGTTTCCTTCTTCATTTACAAAAGTCTTCCCATAACACCATAGTTTCTTCCCCACGTTTGTTGTCTAACCATTTTTCAATTTGAATCGTGAGACATCTTTCTTGTTGACTGGGTCATGCGTTACTTAGTATGATAATGGTTGTCATCCAGTTGGAGCACCTTGCCCGCTTCATCTTTTATCCAACGTGGCTCATTCTGTAACTGCTTGTTGTGCTGTCACTTAGCTCCATGCGTCTTTTATTGACTGACGGATTTCAAAATATATGCTAACATGTTTACTTGGAATATCTAGCTCCACCGCAATAGATGTTGTTTTAATAATGCTCAACCTAGTATGGGGTACCTTTATATGACTTACAGTAGGTTACTCCATGATCTTCAGTGGTGTTACCCTCTAGGGGTAACCCATCCAATGCATTGGAACCCCAACCCCCAGTGAGGCCTTTTTTGTGGTCCCCCCCTAACATGGCTACCTCAAAATTTATGTGGATGCCAACTGTTTGCATCAAGGAGGAGGTGTGTGCAACTTTACAGTTGCCCATGATGAAGCTGGAGTTCGATTCAGAGCAACAAACCATAAAGACTAGATTCATATCCTCCGTGATGGGCTTGGAATGCGTCAAGATAGGCCACCAATGCCATTAGAACATGTTGCAACATGTACTAATAGGGAAACAAATGGGAGACAGTATCCATCGGAGCTCTCTGTTATCTTTTTAATCATATTTTATTTGAGACACAATTATAAGTGGGCCCACGTCTCTGTTCCTTGAGACGGTTGCCTCTCTCTCCCTTTTCTCTCTTTTCTTAGCGAAAAAAACCCTAAAACCCCCTTGTTTGTCCTTTTACTGAAAAAAATGATGTTGCTTCTGCCAAACCCTTCAACTCCTTGATCTCTGGTGGTGTGAGCTTAACAAAAATGGTGATGATTCGTACTTATAACCTCATACCCTTCAAGTCATGTCAAACATTGTCACCCTTATTTTATTTGATCTCCTATGGTGCAAGCTTATCAAACAGCACAATCTCAGTTGGTCTTGTTCTAAAAATTCACAAAGACAAACAGCACAATTAAAGGGTTCTTTCAAACCCATTATCTCTTTGTAGTGGTGTGGACATCGGCATGCCCACTTCAGTTAGCGCTTCGTGTGGTCGGCCTCTCTATGAAAGAGAGTTTGGGATTTTTCTTAGAGTCGCCACCAACTCGGGGTTAACTGACTGAGTTAAACGTCGATCCTTCTTTTTGGGAAAAGAAGAAAATTACACTCAAAAGTCTAGGGTTTAACTCCTAGTATCAGTCTAAGTTCTTGATATTAGGGTAAGTTGTTTAGTTGTACTTGGGGAAGGTGTTAGGCACCCTAAATACCCACCTTTTTAGGGCGGTTTCTCCCATTCATATGAGTTTCAAGTTTATCTTCATAATCGTGCTTTGTTAATTATGAATTTAAATATAAAAATCTCTTTAATGTGAGTTGGAGGTTTGCTGAATTTTTCTCAAGCTTAACGCCTGTTTTAGCTCTCAACGCCTGTTTTACCAACGCTTGAATTTTAATTCAGGGAAAAAAGAGGCATTGGCTTAAGAACAGTCAGAAACTATCTTTTAAATTTGACTTTTCTACATACAGGAGACCCCTCAAGGTTTTGGTCTTTAGGGGGATGATTGACCCCTCCAAATAGCTTGTTGCTTGCCTTTTAAGGGTTTCAAGTCAACCCTAGAGAAAGGGGGAGAAAAGAAAGAAATTTCATTTTTCTGAATTACAGGCTTAACGCCTACTTTTCACCTAAACGCATATTTTTCCATACACCTAAATTTTAATTCAGGGTAAAAACATGCATTGGGAGACCTGACCAAGTAGGCACTTTAATGCCACTGTTTAGGGTGTTTGGGTGGGTCTCAGCATTATAGGATCCTGAGTTAGGTAAAGAGGAAGTATTTTAGGGTTATACTGTGCAACCCTATGAATCCTGGGTAAAGGCCATGTGGAGATATGATCTCCCAAAGTGGGCCAATCAGTCATCTGTTACAGGCCTAACGCCTATTTTTTAATCTGACATCTATTTGTTCAACGCCTAAATTTTAATTCAGGAGAAAAACAGGCGTTAGGTGTTAAACTAGCAGCCAATTTGGGATTTTGGGCCACCCAAGTGGGGCCTAAAGGGACGGGGTTTCTCCTGGGTCTTAGGATTAACCCTAAGTCAGACTCACACTTAACTAATTTTTTAAAAAAAGTGATTTTTAAGACCCAAGTCTAATGCTTGAAAACCATCCCAACACCTGAATTCCTATTCAATGCCTATTTATTGAAAAAACAGGCATTGGGAGGAAATGAGAACCCACAAAGGTGCTAATGCACAGGGATGACTCTCAAATGTTAGAAGATGCCTTGGGATAAGTTTTGGGATAATCATGGCTCTCTGAGATGGGTCCCAGATCTCAACACCTGAATTTATCCCTGATGCTTGTTTGTCCAACGCCTATTTTTTAATTCACTAAAAAATAGGCATTAGTTACTGAGAGAAAATCCAATAACTGGATTTCTTGATTTTGGAGCCTTCAGGGTTTTGTAAAAATTTTAAAATTAAGCATGCTCATAATAAGTATACAGAAGAACAACATATAAAAAATTGAGCTTAAGATCATGAATAGATAATTCAAAATAAATTCCATAAATATTTGAGACCCGATTTTTTAGGTCTGTTTGGGGGGTCATCTCAAGGCCTTCCACAACTCTAAAAATCATGAAATTAAATACAAAACTTCCTACATATGTCTAATAAAACATAGTAAAAATTGGCCTCAAGCAGCGCTCTACAAAATTCAAACAAAAATTAACATCGGAATAAGTCAAAAATAAGACAAAGTAGAGGTTGTTGAGCCTCTACTATATACCCAAATTAGAGCAGTGCCCTAGCATAAATTGGACAACATAACAGTTATCAAAAGATGTAATTTGAAGTGTAGAACATGACTAAGGACTGGGTTTTGGCTTAACTTGCCAAGGGTTGGGGGTGACTTGAATTATTCATCTTTTTCTCCTTAGGGTTAAGGTTTTTGGTTGCCAACCTCTACCTCAACAAATTCTGGGCTATTTATAGCCTCAAATTGGTTGAATGAAGGGTTGGATGAAGGGATAAGAATGGGCAGATGGAAGGTTAGGATGATGTTTATCCTAATCTAGGTGAAGGGCTAGGATTAGATCTAGGTTTTAATAGGTGGAAGGCTAGGATTAATCCAAGATAAAATGAGGTAGAGGGTGGGGATGAGCTTTGCTAAAATGAGGTGGAGGGTGGGGATCTAATTGTGTTTGTTTGACATGGATTGGTGAGGTGGGAGGGGAGCATGAGAGATGCCTTTTGAGGCAATCCAATTTGTTGCACTTTTCAAGGGTGTGATAAGGGATATCAAATGAGGGGGTTTGATTAGCATTCTAGGGATTTGAAATTCAAGAGGAGGATCTAAGGGTGGTGAGTGAGAGAGAAAATCAAAATATTCTAATAGGGTTCCACCAAATGGGCTAAAGATGATAATGCATTAAATACAAAATATCTCACTTTAGCTAATCTTGAAATAATATCTGATTTTTGATCTTTTTGAACACTCTCACTGCCGTCACTCCATGTGAGCTCTCGAGCTCAAAAGTCGGCCCAGTCAGTGTTAATTTTAGAAGTCACAGATGCTTTGGTCGCACTGGTCCAATC
>JAOXJP010151155.1:494-13109 GCA_025762735.1 Platanus orientalis | reverse complement strand
CTCTCTCTCTCTCTCTCTCTCTCTATCTAGATTATCATTGTCTGTTTAGACTTAATTCTGTTGCATTTTCTCTTTAGACTTGGGGAAGGAAACCCTAATATTAGTTTGCCATTACTAGGACAGCAATTATAGTTTACTAACAGGTTATGAAGTACACGTGGTGCACATGCAAGTGATGGTGACAAGTATGCATGGATTCCACGTGTCAACTTCTTGGAGATCTAATGCTACAAAGGCTGACAGGGCTGACAATCACATTCATCTGTTCTATGGAACTACTTTTATATTCAGAACAGTGCAGGTGAACCTAACAAGGTGACTCTCGGCCTAGAATCTAGCTCTCCTAGAAAGGACCACTGACCAGGCCTAAACCATTCTTATCCTGTAATTGGTTGCTAAACTGTTAATTCCTTTTGATTAGAATGTGCAAAGTGTATGAATCACAGCTGATTAATCTTTCTTCTTTTAGGGTTTGGAGGCAACGGTGCAACTATGTTCTTCCTGGTATTTTCGATTTTGGCCGGCGTGGTTGGCGTGGCATCCAAACTGGCTGGCGGCAACCATATCAGGGCTTGGAGGAGTGACAGTCTTGCCGCCGCGGCGTCCTCGTCGGTCATTGCTTGGGCCGTGACTGCCCTTGCATTTGGGTAGGAACCACATCTTTCTGCTCCTTTATTAACCATTTATGTTACAAAACAGCTATGAGCCACTTAGTGGAATGGCTTGCTGAGTACTATATAAACAACCATGGAAGCACTAGAAGTAGAGCACTAGGCCATAGCTTCTTCTTCTGCTGTAACTTTGTCAACTTGATTTAATTACTTTGTGAGCTTTACAGGTTGGCATGCAAGGAGATCAACATAGGGGGCTACAGGGGTTGGAGATTGAGGGTCTTGGAAGCTTTCATAATAATACTGACTTTCACCCAACTGTTCTACGTTTTATTGATTCATGCTGGTGCCTTCAGCAGTAAGTATGGTCCTGGATATCGCGACACCGACTATGGTGCCGGAGCAGCCGGAGTTGATCCGGCTCACAAGGGTGGTGTGGGTGCTAGGGTGTAAAGAGCTAGGAGTCGAGGAACTAAAGTAGATAGAAGCCATGTTCACTGATTTTCATCTTTTCTGTACTTTGGATGCTGTTAGTTTCATTATCTTCTTCTTCTCACTTTCTTAATTGTCTTCTTTTTTTGGGTCGTCCTGTGTATATTGCTGGTGGATGTAACGAGTGATGACTCGGGAGGTGTTATTGGGTTGTAGTACTGCTTGTTGGCATGGGGTCGGTCTGTAAGTTTAAGACAAGTCATTTCTTCCTTGTTTTCCTTCCTAATGATGATGGTTGCATGGCATTGATGTTGCCTCTTGATTCTCCCACTCTGGATTCTGGAAACTTAGGCCTTTTTTTTTTTTTTCATTTAGAACTCCTTCGGTTACAAGGATACACCATGCACCAACTTGAAATGGGTTTTTGGCCGTTACATTCTGGTATGAATCTTAATTAGATGTTACAAATCATCTTGATCATCAATTTGATCAAACTCACAAATCATCTGCAATAGCTGCAAGTTGATCAAACTTACCAAATTATTTACAATAGTTGTCAAGTTGATCAAACTCATCTACTTAATAGGGTCTTTGGGTTAGGGTTGAGCCCATCACATCCTCGGGTTCCTTACGTAAGCAACGATCCTTTTAGAAGGGAATCAAGTCAGACGTTCTATCATACTGTTCTGATATCCTTTAAAAGGGAATCAAGCTAGATGAGAAGGTGTTATTGCTTTTGAGGCACAATGGTTTGGATTCATTACCTCTGGTCCACAATGTTGTGCACCACTGGTAGTCCAAGAGACAAAGAGGTTGGGACTCATATACATTTTTATTTTTTTGTTGGCAAATTGACTTTTCAAAACATATGTGGACCCTACCTCCTTTGCACCAAGATTGTGGACAAGAGTATATGAATCCTTTTATGATAGGGTGTTTCAAAATAAGTAATAAATATTATTTATCCAAATTTTATGAAAAAATTTAGCAGAATTTAGGTAAGGTGAATATCATATCGTCAAAACTGGAAACGAAGATAAAGTTATCACTTCCAATTCTTGATCCCAAGTTGTTTCCTCCTATAAGGTCAGCGGGCAGCGAATCCTGTAAGGACCCTAATTTCAAAAATAGAAATGGACTCCCCATGGCCATCATCTTCTTCTCCCTTTTTCCTTTGCTGGCTCCTTTACTCGTTCAACCATTTCTTTTTCCACCGAATGAGTTTTTAATCTATTTTGGACCTTTTATAATGAGTCTTACCTGTATAGACACGTTTACATTATGGTGGATAGGCTTTTCATTTGTGATTGGGTCTTTCCAAGGTAAGTTAATGGGCCTTGTAACCCATTTTGGGCATTTTATAATGTATTTCACCTATTCAGACACATGTTCACATTCTGGTAGATATCAATCAATGCTTTCCATATGGTTATATATTTTCTTGCTTTCGGTGTCATTAGCAATCAAGTTCAACCTATCTGTGATTGAATTCAGTTGCAATACCAGGCCCTGGTCTTAATCGCGAATTTAGTACAATTGTCACAAATTGGGCCTTAGTCACCATGATAGTCCAGACGCCCATCTTACCTCAGTCGCGAGCCCGACTTTGGTTTAGTTGCAGACTATAAGACTTGTAATGAACCCATCAACCGTGACTAACTTGGATACTTGTAGAACGTTGAACAAGAATAGTACAACCCATAATGCGACTTCGACTCCACAACAATATGCACGTGCAAGGTGCAAAAGGCACCTTACCTTTACTTATACCTGAACCCGAGCACCTTGCCCTTACCTATACCCGAGCCTGAGCCTGAGCCTAACCCCAAACTCATGCACTAAGGCAAGTTGCGTAAGGGAGTGTGATTACTTATTTATATTTTGCAAAAGTTTTTCAATGCAGAAGATAGTGGGACTAAACATTAAAGCAAGAGAATTTGAAAATTTAAAAACATAAAATATTTGAAGAAATTTGTCAAACAAATGGATCCAACATGTCCCATGTGTGAAACAGGTATCGAAACAATTAACCATTTATTTTTTTTAACAACATGTCCCAGGCCTAGGTCCATGCTCTCTTGAGTAACACGAGCAAGAGCAGCGGCTGCCTGGTTCCGATCATGGGGGATGTGCCCCACATGGGGCCAACGTACAGATTGGAATAATAACTGACAAGCCAAAAAACCAGTGTCTAACATGCCAGGGGCACCGACCAAGGGCCCATTGACAGCACTAATTGCTGCCTAAGCATCACTAAAGATGAACACCTCGACTCTCGCAAGCCTTTGAGCAAGAGGTCATCACTTCAATTCTCTGGATCCTTGACCCTTCCACCACCACTTCGCTTGAATTCCATGTTATTGCCGCGATGCCTGCTATACGATTTTGATGAGAAAAAGTCGCATTCACTTTTATTTGGATAGCACCTGGGAAGGGGGGAGGATCACAAAAAAGGCCCAGTGGGTCTACTGCATCAGATTGGGCTTATGAGTTACCCATGAGGGACAACCTCTCCCATTCCTTGGACATCCTGCAATAAGTAGAGATGATAGATCTGACATTAGGAGGTAGTTTTGGAAACAACACTTGTTTCTGTGCAACCATATTGACCAGCAAGTCCCCACAGTCTGCCTTCGTTTCTGTTAAAAGGTGTTTGGCAAGAGATTGATCGAACAAAAATTGCATTAGCCGGTTTGCAGCCGACATTTGGGAGGAGGCCCTGCCTAGAAAGGTTTCGAGCCCATGCGACTTGTGCTAGAGCTGGGCAGTCAAAGAAACAATGCTCAATGGTCTCTTCCGGATGGTTACATAGGTCACATCTAGGGTCAATGGCTACCTCTCGGTTGACCAATTTCATTTTAACTGCAATGGAGCCCGAACAGATTCGCAAGGTGGGTTGGTGGGTGTGTGAGGGTTAGGATGGAGATTGGCTCTTTCGCCTGCAAGTAACACGTAGACCGTCTTGACTATGAACTTACCCGTGCGTTCGTGTACCCAAATTGGAGTGTCATGGGAAATGTGGGTGCTCAACTTAACCTTCCTAATCGTCTCCTGCTCTAGGGGGGAGATGTGGGCTGCAATAGGGGGAGAGGTCCCATGTCAAATATGGTTTACACGAATTCTGTTACGCCAAATTTACTCGTTTAGGGAACAATGATAAAAATATACTATGCAATTCAACGAATACGGATATCGGATATGGATCTATAGATTTCTCATTTATCACATTTTATCTTTGCATGGTACTTCCCTTATGTGAAGGAGGGCTTGGGTACAAATAATATTATATACATAACATAAACATATTCAGAGTCGATTAATATACTTAATTTATAAACGGACGGATTTTTCTAAACGAATCCAATATTTTATTGAAATAGATATACATGTATCCATATTCACTTATAAATGGGTTTGATATGGATTGTCCATTTAAAGCGGATTGACTAGAATTGGATATGGATATACATCTGATCACAATCCTAACTTTTAACGGCCAAAGAATAATAGAAATATTACCAGGATTTCATTTTCTCAGCCCATGCTAGAATAGATACGTCTTCTAAAGCAAAAAATGTTCCAATGAACATTTGCTCCCTATTTAAAAGAGGCACCAAATTAAAAAACCATCACGTGTCAGCTTGTGATGTGGTGACACGAAGGAATATACTGTGTTTGGGTGCAGTAAATCCTTTCCCAAGATTTGTTCCATAGGAATATTATCAGGATTTCATTTTCTACGTCCATACTAGACCTTATACTTCTCTACTCCACGACTTTGCCCAACGCTTGTGCACGTTAAAAAGTTGGTCGCTGGAAAAAGCATCTCAAGGTGTTTTGACGTCCATTTGTAGTTTACACTCTCCATGTATTTACCAAAAAATCCCTAGAGACCTCTTGATTGGTGGATCAGCACAACCATTTTAAGTAAGGGTGGCAATGTTTGACATGACCTGTGAACCGGACATGAACCCAACACAAAATAAGTGGTTTAGGGTTGACTGTAAATGTGATTCGGGTCAAACGGGTTAACCAGTTTTAACATATTAATAAATGGGTCAATTTGGATTGAGCCATATAGTCATATATCCTTAACTTGATACGACATAAATTTGACCCGCCATCACAAATTACCACATAAACTGCAAACCAAACACGAAATAAGTGGGTTAGGATTAACTGTAAATGTGTTTCGGGTCAAAGTGGGTCAATCTGTTTTGATAAGATTAATAAACGGGTCAGGTCCGGATTAAGTCATATAGTCGTATAGCCTTAACTTGACTTGACACGACACGACACAAACACGACCCACCAACACGAATTGCCACCCATAATTTTAAGGAGGGGATGTCCATTGCCAATCTAAGCACACCTCCCTCGCAAGTAAAATGACAGAATTGGGAACGAGTCACTAAGTGAATTTAGTCGAGTTTGCTAAAATGACAGAATTGGGAACGAGTCACTGACTGAATTTGGTCGAGTTTGCTGAGTGATAACAACGAAGTTGAACAGACGTGACAGGTCGATTTAATCAACACAAAGTGAGTTTAAAGGGTGAGACCGACAATGAATTGTCATTGGCGGATCGACCAACCGACTCACTAAAGTTCATGCCATATAAGAAAACTCTTTCTACTCTTCTGGAACCCTGCTGCACGAGCACATCCACATCAATGCATCATCCAGTTTGATCGTCAGCTTAGCTTACCCACTAGAGACTCTACCCATAAGAGTTGGGTATGGTCATAAAAAGAAAGAAATTTGGTTGAATTGCCTAACCTTGATCACTACAAACACTTCCATCATTAAAATGTGTCAAGGTAGAGATGATTTTGGTTGAGTGGGCAGTTCCAAATGTTGGTCAGACTTGCACTTTTTGACCCCTGCGTCATTGCAACCATTTATTTATCTACTAATCTTTTAGATTATAATGACAGGTAGGTATGGTCAAAGACTCAAAAGTGAGGAAGAATCTGATTAAAAAACTTGACCCCACAGCCTAAAAGGCCTCAGATTCATTTGTTGATGTTCTAATTATGAACACTAATCGTCCCTAAATCTTTTCTTAACAAGCGATCGATACAGTCAAAGTAATGAGGTAATGAAGAACTGAATTTGATTCCTCCTGAGCTCATCTGGGTGATGCTTCGCTTCAAGATCGAATCAAACATGTAGGTATAGTCAAAAAGTATGAGCAAATTCAGTCAAATCCTTGGCTTTCAATTGCAGCTTACATATAAAAAAGGGGATTTAAGAGGAATTCACCCAATGGGTCTAAGGTTATATGCAGCTTAAGCTTCTGGAAAACCAGTGGCATGACACTTTTAAGATTTAAGGGTGCAAAAGAAGAACATATATATATTTATATATATTATATGTTTCCTCATTCCCCACAATATCAGAGCTTCTTATCCCAATTTACAGAGAAAGGGTCACTCACAGAAAAGGTAGAGAAGCCTCATGAGATATCCTTTAACCCTTTTAAACTCCTTTTTGACTATTAAACCCTTATACCTATCTAAAAATTTGATGATAATTCACTTGCTTAATGAAAATGTCTTGAACAGTACTTCTTTCCTAGTGTTTCGTTCAGCTATCCGTACAAATATGTGGATAGGATTGCCTAATAAACAAAGTATTATCTGAGCATTCCAATTCAACATATGGACCACTTGTGACATAATTCTTAATATTTTAAGTCTCCAATAACCCAGAATGGCATCCCACAAGTACATACTTAGCAAAGAAAGATTTAATGGAGATACCAAGCATCAATCTCCAAAGCATTCAATGAGAGATGGTAAGAAAACAAAACAGGTGGGGTTTTCCCATTGGTCTTGTAGTGGCTTTCAAGGGAAAACATCAACCGCCCACTTATTTGTTTATTATTATGTGGCCTAATTTTAAGCGAATGCTGTCTTTAGAGCTATGTGTCCTTGGAAGGGCTATCCGTTCTTAGTATGTAGACATAAACCCTAACGCATGCGTGGCTGTTTGCCACATGATTTGTTTTTGTTTTTGTCCATCTTAGATTTACTGATCTAGAACAATATGATGTAATTGATTAATCCCTGTTTAGGGGCATGTCACCCACTGTGCTGGCATTATTTCAGCTGTCCTAAGATACCCCATATCTTGAAGAAATGGACTAGAGCACCAATTTGTTGTGTTTTCCCACATCTATAAACTAGTGATGCTAAAACACAAGATATATACTCAAAATTTCATGACCATTTGATTGGCACGGTTTATCGGATGGTGACCGATCAAGGCTGTGGCCCCATAATTGGACGGTCAAGATCAATTGATGGGTAGGGGACAGAAGCAATGCAAAACATTCTCCCTTGTTGCAATGTTTTCCTGTTGGCATGGTTATGCTCAGAGCAACTTAATCCTTTATTTCCTTTGCAATGCAAAGGGGTCTACCATTACACAGGACCCGTGTAACTTGGTCATGGTAAAACACAAGGACATTCCTCTAAGAAAAGAAAATACAGGTATTTTGGTAGCTTCATAAGGCGATGGTGGTCTTTTAAAAGATAACCCCTAGATAATAGATAAAATGGATAGAGATGATTCGATAGGGACAGTTCATTGACTGATTAAATAAGGTATGGATTCTGTAGATATAAATATGAACAAGTATTACACACTAATGTCATACAATCAAGACAAGCTTATCAATAATCAAAGAAAGCTTGTTTTATGTTTTGAGAAGTGATGGAAGGACGCTTGAGCTGGGGAATCATTGATGAAGGTTGGAGGAAGGGGCCTTGGACTGCTGAAGAGGATAAATTGCTCATTGAATATGTCAGTTTGCATGGGGAGGGAAGATGGAACTGTGTGGCAAGATTTGCAGGTAATCCCTCCCTCACTCACTAGAAAGATCCTTTGTTTCCCAACTCGGTCTGTTACCTGGCCCAACTTGAGGTGACTGTTAGTGGCAAAATCAGTGTTGTGTCTGACTCGGTATCAACTGAATTGAGTTGGCCCAACTGGACACCAAAATGCCCAAGTTGTCCCTCTTCTCAGTAGATCTCTTAGCAAAATTCTATTAATTGCCTAACCCAGAGAGTCACAGACACGACTCATCAAGCTAGACCATGCATGGACATTGGAATATAGTTAAGATATTTGTAACACATCCCAATTAATTTTTTTTAACCTTTGCCCATTTTATTTACTCTTTCTTTTTATACTGGGCTCAGGTCTGAAAAGGAATGGCAAAAGTTGTAGGTTGAGATGGGTGAATTATTTGAGGCCAGACCTCAAGAAAGGGCAGATAACTCCACATGAAGAGAATGTCATATTAGAGCTACATGCCAGATGGGGAAACAGGTGAGGCAATTGGATCAGATTTGAAGTTTCTAAAGAACTTTTACCCCCCCCCCCCTGTGAACCAATTCAAACTACATAACTGAAGATAAATGTGTTATTCAGATGGTCTACAATCGCAAGGAGCTTGCCTGGGAGAACCGACAATGAGATCAAGAATTACTGGAGGACTCATTTCAAGAAAAAGGGAGAAGTCTCATTAGACAACACTGAAAAGTTGAAAACTCGACTCCTAAGACGGCAACAGCTTCAGCTGCAGAAGCAGCTACAACAACAGCAGCAGCAACAGCAACAAAACCAAGTTGAAATGAAAAAGATCTTGTCTCTACTTGATGAGAGTGACCACACTGTTCAAGTGAGGCAGGAAATGGTCTCCATCTATCAGAACACCTTTGAGGAGCAATGCTTACTGTCTTCCATGCTTAACAGTGATGCCTCCGTGCCAGAGGCCATGAGTGAGGACATTTTATTGGGAGGTTTGTGGAACTTAGATGATGTCCATGCCAACTTGGATGTCATGTGTGCAACCAGCAATGCAAGTGTTCCAAATCTGGTAACTCCCTTCTGTTGAGTATATTCTAAGTAGTCTTCACTTGCTCAAAGGAGCAGTGTCAAGTACTCACTGTCCACAATCTCATCCATATGACTAATCTGTAGCCGTAATATCACCATTACAAATGAATGTTCTTCATCAAACAATTAGGATCGTTTTGAATAATCTTAATTTTGGCTTGTGGCCAATCCAAGCAACTGTACACTCTGAATTTAAGCAATCTGATTACGTACCGCTTCCCCATGTTAAAGGGAGTGCACAAACAAAAAATAGGTATCCATGTTATTTTGCAAAAAGGTGTCAATAGGCTTGGGGCGATGTCGGACAGAAAACCTCAGCACATGGGTCACCTGGGCTTAAATCTTCATGCTCAAATAATTTTCGAACTGGGTCCCAGCCTGAATTTTGATTTGGGACTGATTCAGTTTCTGTCCAAACCTAAATCTGAAGATTTACTGGACTAGGCCCAGGCCAAAGTACTTAAGACATCAATGGTATGAGCTGGGCTAGCCGTAACTGTATGTGTGGGGGACATATGATACCATTTAGATGGTGGCCAACAACAAACAAGCCATGGCCAAAATATCTTATCAACATTCCAATTCACGAGAAAAAGCAGCAAAACTTTAGATGGTATAAAGATTATACTTTAACAATCTAAATAAGGATTTCTTGGATGATACCTTTTAATAATCTTTGAGCCAAGGCATGGAATGGAGTGGGGTAAGATTTCATTATCTGACTAAGGACGCAGAATTTCTATCTACAGTCTGTCTAAGAAACTGGTCATAATGGCGTCAGGTACATGAGACATGGATAAGGGTTAAATGCAGACCCAGGTCTCAAATTCTGCTAAATCCCAAGCTCCAGTAACTATTTTATATTATTTATTTTAACCTTCAAATAAGTTATGTCGTGAGTTGTGACCAACAGTCTAATAATTTATAGTGCCATACTTTATAATCTCAAATTAGTGTATGTAACATAGTAGGATCAATCATCATTCCATTGCTGAAAATTTACAATATTCAATTTCTAATTATTAATGCAATATTTAAAAAACATAATAGAAGTATAAAATAGCATTGATTAATTTCTAATTGCTTATGAACACTGGAAAAAAGTTGCATTAATTGGACAAACGGGATCATTGAAGGAGCATTAAATTTATGCAGTCTGGATTGATGACCAATTGTCACATGTGATGCATGCACAGCTAAATCTATTTTGACAGAAAATAACACCTTTCCATAGTCACGTGAATATTTCAAGCAACTTATAAGTGACACCAATTTAGATTTAGGTTCAAATCAACATGTACAATCCATTATCTTCATCTATTTATTTATTTATTTGTTTTCATGGTTCACATCACAATTTCTGGGAAAATAAATCTTCTCAGCCATATATCTATTTGCCAACAATATCAAGAATGCCAATGGTCCAGGGTTCTTCAACATTGTACAAACTACAAAGTGACAAACAATAGAGACCGAGACAAGCACCATAAATCTACCCTTTTCAATATAGAATGCAAATAACTGGCAGTGGCCATCACAGTTTATTTGAAGAAACAAATTTCTTTTTCATATTTTATGAAGAGTATCTTGTGAAGATTAATGAAATAGGTGAAAAAGCACATTTGAAGCGCAAGTTGCAAGTTTATAGCTTAACAACAGACGATGACAAGTAGAAAAAAGAAACTAAGAATGGCATAAAAACAATTTACTTACTCTCTAGACCCCACCTCCCCTAACAAGGTAGTGGCCTTATTTTGCAAAACCTTCCATGCTGCACTTACATGCCTTTCTTCTGTCAATGGGGCTCCCACCGCAAAACGTAAAATGTACATTCCAGATAGAACCTATTTAAAATAGTCACAACCAAGAAATCTGATTACCCGCAAATATCATGCAAATGTAAATCAGGTAAACAAACAGAAGCTCATGCACAGAAGGGAGAGGAAAACAGAAGCTCATGTGGCAGCAATGGCTTACTGTATGTGATATGAAGATTTCTCCAGTTGAATTGACAGCATCCAGTAAGTCACGGTTCAGTTTATTGCTCCAATCTTGATTATCATGTGGGGGCAGAAGGCGAAAGCAAACAAGTGAAAAAGTCCGAGGCACAACAATCTGCACAAATAGACAGATACTAGAGAAGTTTAGAAATTGATGCAAACCATACATCATAGACCTTTGAAATCTTTTCTAAGATGATTAGAAGACCTGTAAAAGGATGACATGATGCTCAGATTCTTCTCCCCTCTTACGTAAAATTCTTTACTAAGTTTTGATTTACAAGGAAAAGATTAAAAACTATGGAACCAATACATTTCAGATGACACCAGTGTTACCAGGAAACCAATAGATAAAACTCTAACGTTCTGTATTCTATTTGAAGTGAGAAGAAAGAATAAAGAAGAGAACAAATTGGGGAAAATGGGTGAGTGGTCAACCACAACTCCCTCTTATTCCATTAATAATTTAACCTATTAGGGATATAGACTGAAATAGCCCTAAGAGAGAAATATAGTATATATGAGTGCTGTAATCTATTAATGTCCAATATAACCCTTACAGGACTCCTCCTCAAGGTTGAGCTCCTTCTCCAAGGGGATGTATTTCTCATGCATTCCCCTTTAAATATATTTTCCTTATTGACAAAACAAAAAAAAAAAAAAATCAACTTTCTCTGATAAAAAGATGATCTACCACAATGTGCTCAGTCCTGTCATATTATACTGGATTTTGAGCAATGCTGAGTGCTATTTTATTGTTACATAGGACTTTGTACTTCGACACCAAGTTTTTGCAACAAGAATCCAATCACAACCACCACAGGTATTATGTGTCATAGACATGTATTCTTCCTTTGCATTTTCTCTGACAACGATTGACTGTTTCTTACTCTTCCACATCACTACATTACCACGAACAAATGTGCTATACCAAGATGTACACTTCAGATTCCTAGCTGATCCTGCCCAATTTGAATCAGTTTATGCCTCTACTCTCATGCGACCATGATTAGAAAACGGTAAGCCTCTTCCACATGTAGACTTCAAATATCAGAAAATTGTGTTTGTGGCATCCAGTTAAGTCTTCTTTGGTGAGCATGTAAATTGGTTGACGACACTGACAACAAATGCTATATCTGGACAACTTAAAGCAGATCTTTGGAAAAGAACCTTCTCTCTTTGAGAGAAGTTTAAGCTTACTACCAATAATGTTCAAACAACTCAAAATCACAGACAAAAAAGATTTCTCAAATATGTTTTTTCCCCGATTTTCTTCAAAGAAAAATATCTTAACCCCACCCCCAACAACAACAACAAACAGCCTTATCCCAACTATTTGTGGTTGGCTACACAAATCCTGTAAAAAAAAATCACAATAGTTCATTTCTTCATTAAACAATATCTATCACCCGATAGTTTTTCCTTCACCTCTTACAGCTAGTGTCCAAACTGCTACCAAAGTTAGCCATAAGGGTCTGTTGACACCAACAGTTCCTTCTCCTTGCTTCAAAAACCTTTAGCTAAACTTGATACCTCTGCTCTGATATGAAATTGTTTCGGTATTAAGGTCTGATACTTCAGGGTTATGTGAAGAAGAAAAGAAAAATGAGGGAAAGAGGAGAGACCAAAAAAAAAAAAAAAAAAATAGGGGGGGGGGGGGGGAA
>JAOXJP010151144.1:0-13109 GCA_025762735.1 Platanus orientalis | reverse complement strand
ATTCCCCCCTGAGGGTCCCATCAGGGGGGGTGGCGCAGATGATATCCCTCAGGGGGGGTGGCGCAGATGATATCACCTATGTGGGTAAATGGATGGGCTTTATACACCAAGTGGAACCGTTAGTCAGGATCCTCTCTGCAGTAAGTTAAAATACATTAGTGTGAAACGGATTTCAAAATATCACATGAATACAAATAATAAAAATAAAAATCCAACCAAATATCAGCGTGTGTATACTGAGCTCAACAACCCCCCTTTAACCGCTGGCTCTGGTCTGCATTCAGTATTGACCAAAGTGATACATCAAGTCATCCCCTTTTTTTGTTGAATTCTCTTGGGCTTTTTTGTGGACCCCCCTAGATGGTGTCTGCCTAGAGGATACATCTGAAAGAGTTGCAGCGGCTATTATGAAAGACTCCTTTGAAAAAAGACTCATTTCAAACGGAAATGGAAGCTCTCAAGCTGGGCCTTTGGTTAGCTATAAAGATCAAAGCTGCTTTGGGAGTTTTGGAATCGAACTCCATGCAAGCTTGTAATACCAAATTTCGTAATCCACCGTGGTTGCCAATGAGTTGAGCTAGTTCCTTTTGGTTTGGTGTTTGGCCCATCGTGAGCGGGTCTGAGCCTTGATTTAAGCTTGTTTCTTGAGTATAAGGGAGCTTGAGTTAAGTTTTACTAAGTGAGCTAAAAATTAGGTGTAAAAGTATGGTTTGATTAAGAATTTTATTATAATTTTATATATTATGAAACTAATTGAATTAATTTGATTTGTGAAAAAAATTGTTATTTAAGCTCTAAAACTTTTATCAATTTGGATGATAAAAATATAAAAGAGTTTGATTATTAGAATAAAACAAATAAATTTATCAACAAATATTGTTTTGATTGAGTGATGAAAGGCATTACACTTTTGTATTTATATGTCCAATCCATTTCGAGTTGTCCAAACTCAACCCGAATCCTGAATAATTACAATGGCCCGAGCTTGGACAAAGGGGTCCAGGCAGAGTTTGGGCCCAAGCGGGAGTTCTATACTTTGGGCTAGGCTTGGATTGACCCCCACCCAGCCCAATTGATAACCCAACCAAAATCTCTAATCTTTCCCAACATATTATCCCTTTCATTCTTTCCTCCACAAGGAATAACACAATTGGGAAGAGAACTGACACACGCCATCTCCTAAATGACAAGGATTGGTTTGGGACATAGCGACAAACAATATGGTTAAACACAAATTTTCCTCCTTTCATGAAATCTTGTTCAACCATGGTGTATGGTATAGTTACCATCACACCCCCCCCCCCAATTTCGTGCACACAAAAGATGTGTGCATGGAACGGGGGTGGACACATCAATGCTGAAAAATGATAAGCACTCCTCTCCCAAAAGTGTAAATCACTTTTCGGTGCTGAGCATCAGTCCCCTGGTCCATCCGCATGACTTGTACACATCTTTTGTGTACACAAAATCCGAGCTTGAATAGAGGGGCTTCATGCACTAAAGGGATCCACTCAATCCAGATTCTCTATGGTAAGTTAAAATACATTAATGGGAAACGGATTTTAAAATGTAACCCAAACACAATAAAATAAAATAAAAACCAACCAAATAAAGGAAGGGGTTGAAAAGTTTTGAATGATTAATATTATCAAAGGACTCTGCAGCGACCCCATTTACTCTTGGCCCTGGTACATTCAGGCATTAATGAAAGACTGTCTTTTTTTTAGACCACTTTTTATTTTTATTTTCCTGAATTCTCTCATGTGCACAAGTTTTTTACTGTAGTTGTACATATTCTAGCAACATTTGGTCTAAAAATAGACTCTTCTAAATGGATTTCTCTACACCCTCTTGCTTTTGGAAGGTTCGTCAATAACACTGTTAGAATGTTATAGTTCCCTTTCTTCTTCTTGATTTTTCCTTTTTTAGTCTTTATTTTACAAAACATTTGTTGCGTGATAATATAGTTTAACTTACTGTAGAGGATTCTGAATGACTATTGCCCTTTAATTTAACCCTATGGAAAATTAGGGTTGTTAGTAATCAGGTAGAGTTGAGCCAAACCAAGGTTTGCCCAAATTCAGTCCAAAAAATGTTTTATCCAAACCCAAATTCGGCCCAAATAAAACTTCGGACCTAAAAGTTGAATATAAATTAACCAGTTTTAAAATAAAGGCTTTGGACCAAATTTATACTATCCGATTAAAACCCTTTTCTTAATTTTAAAGCCGATTTTAGACCCATAATTATTCCTAAATACATATCACACGAGTTATTATTATTTTTGAACAGGTGACACTTGATTTATTTGATGATATATACACACACACATATATATCAACATAAGTTTTTTTTTTTTTTTTTGTTAACTAATTAATTCGGGTTGGGTCAATTTGGGTCTAAGAGTTGAGCCTGCCCAAATTTGATACAAATAAAACTTTGGATCCAAATTCAGTCCAATCCAATTATTTTTTAAATCAAACATGTTAGGATTCGCATAAGCCTTGCCCAATCGGCAGCCTTAAATAAAATGAGTGAAATTTTATCGAAGTCCTGCCCATTTTATTTTATTTGAAGCCTCTTAATGTCCTAGTCACCATCCAAGTCCGAGTACAATAAGGTGGCGAATCCAGACTTGATTTGATAGAAAAGCTCTTTGGACTGTTTACAAGGGCAGTGGTGCTATAGTGGATGCAATCAGCCTGCCCTACCATTTATTGGAAGAAGAAAAGCCAGCCGATTTGAGTTCACATCATCTCCAGTCAGACTGGATAGATCCCACACTAGCCTCCACTCTGGATGTGACACAAAGCTTAACAAAGGGTATTTTAATAAATACATAGATACTTATTTAATGTGTATTTACTGTAATACCCTCCTTTGACCAAAATACTTAGATCACATGTCATGTGCTGGTTCACCGATTGGTAATGTTGTATTGATTCAAAATCAGCTGTTTTTTTTCAAATAATTTGACGAGGATAACCAGGCGAACATGTGAAACCTTAGGTGTGTGTCTGTCATCTAAGAAGTTGCCATGTGTAGGGATTCTCTTCACGTCAAATCCTTTGCTTTTATGGATGTTGACGATGGTTTTGGAAGGAGAATCATTACAGACTAAAGACCAACTTATGAGACGACAACATTTTGTCAAGCAATCGGCCTGGACGCTGATGTGGTATTACTATACACCTTATCTTGTGTATGGATAAAAAGGGTCACCGACACAGAAGTGCACCCTTTGCGACGCAAGATAAACTAGCCAATTATGGGTGTGATGGTCATTTCAATCACTAAGTTACCCGAGGTTGAGATAAGAACCGAAATCTACAACGAAATAAATGTTCTGTCCACGATTTGGTGTCGAAGACTCTCCGGGGACTATTTTGTCCCATATGATGGCATGATGTCATCTGGACAAGGGTGGATTGTATCAGCTCCTCTTAACTAATGCTCGTCTTTGCACCCTGTCAATGGTGGGAGGGGGGAGGCGCATATCACTTGTCGGTGGCGCATATCACTTGTCGGTGCTGATGTGTCCATCTCCTGACAGGGTGCAGAGAGGAGTGTTAGATAAGAGGAGAGGATACAATTCACTCTAAAAATAAAGGGGTGTACAGGGTTAAACGTTAAAACCATATAACAAAAGTGTTCAAATGAATAAAAAAAAAAAGAGGTACCTAACAAGATGCATCAAATTCTATTTTGTTAAAAAAAAAATTCATGTTTCAGCCTTTGGCGTTGAAACAAGAGGGGACAAACAAATTTGGGAGTAGACGTTTTGCTCCATTTAGTGAAGCTTCACGACATAGGAAATTGTCTTTTACGTGAATTCCTTCTCCATGTTGGTGCCTTAAATGCCAACCCACCTCAACAACTTTGACACATCTGATTGATGTAACTGTATAAAGGTCTTAAGGGGGTTGGGACCACAACGCACCATAGCCTTTCTAGATTATGAAAGATTAAAGGTGTGGGAAACAAGAGTTACAATATTCATCATGGATCATGCTTCCTTGAGATAATATTCGTCTATATTTTGTTTCTTCTTCAAGAAATTAGAGAGATGTCAACAAAACAAAAAAAAAAAATTAGAAATTGTAGAAAGTCAACAAATCTATCTCCAGAGAATAAAATGAGTCCAATCCTCTAATAGTATTGTTAATTGATAGTCTATAACACTAAGGACTCATCCATGAAGCACTTGGACTAACAATAACAAACGTAAATAATCACATTATGGGAAAAACCAAAGAGGAGGCAGATGTTTATGGAGAAAATAGAGAAAGATTTTTTTTTTAAAAAAAAGTTGTCATATTAGGACATTGAGGGAAAATAGGAATCTAAATACTAAAAAGAAAAAAAAAAAAAAAAAAAAGATGTTAAAAAACAAGTTGGGCACCAAGCATACAAATAGAGTTCTATGAGGTGCCTTTAACAATCATACCTCTTAATAGGTGCTTTTTTTTAAAGAAAGAAATAAATAAAGGAACACAATTTTTGAGAACGAGGATTTTAGCAATTTAAACTACATTAACATGTATCCAATATATACGGTACGGCACGTTTACAAAAGTTTTAAACTCCAGCCCAATTTGGTTAGGTATTTTTGGTATATGCATTATGTGTTGAAATCATTTTCACATTAATATATTTTACCTAATTGCAAAAGATCAGATTTGGACTCCTCTATTGAATAAGTCATGATACTGTTTCGATTTTTCGCATGGAGACACCAATTTAAAGAGTCCTAAACGGTAGAAAATTTTGAAAGAAGGAATTAATATATTCTGTGATTAAAAAGTGTCTGTGGTGTCTATGGTGAATTATAAGCTGTCACATGTTGAGCTGGATGTTAAAAACGTCAAAGAAAATATTCAATTGAAAAAATAAGTGTTCAAAAAGAGAAACCAAATTCAAAAACACACATGTACCAAACGGTTCTTTACAAAAACATATGGGGAAAGGTTCGGCTATGCTACACCCAAAACAGTGTGTTCCTCCAGGCTGCCATACACACACAAGGTTAAGTGTATATGGTGAAAACGGTAAAAACAGTTTTCAAATGTAAAAATAGGTACCCATAAAAATGGAGTCAGGACTGCTAAAATAGCTTTTTCAGCATAATTGCTGAAAAACCAATAGCATCAGAACACATATCACTCCCTTAGAAAGGTAATTAATAAGCCAACTCACCCCTAAACGGAATCGTTAGTGTTTCTTGATTCTTCTTAAGAAATAAAAATAAACTTCAGTATTAGCTTTTTATTTTTATTTCATTTAATCATAAATTAAAAGATCGGTACTCTCCTTTTCCCCTTAACCTCCCTTCTGTTCCGTCATTTTTTTTCTTCCACTAAACCTTTCCTTACAACACCATTGCAGAAGCAATTCCATTGTGCACATTATCCACCTCTTATTTCAAAAGACTTCTCTCAAAGTTTCAAAGTTGGGCTGATATGAAGCTTCCAATGGTCCAAGAATCTATGTTGGTGACACATATATGGGAATTCCAAATAATACAACAACCGACCAATACAACAATCCATTGATGTAGAGGTTGTTGTATTTTTATTTAAATGCATATTGATTCTAATTTAATAAAATAATAAAAATTATATAAATATAACTTATTAATCATAATATAAAAATATTATATTAATCTATATTATATTATGTTAATTTGTATAATGATTTGCATTAACAAATCATTTATTGATAATATTTTCTCAATCATGAACATGCGCTTAAGGCATGTTTTCTAATTATTTGATTTATTTATTTAATGAAAAAACCGTTTTCTATCATTAAGAAAATGAGTTAATTATCTAGTTGTTTTTTGATTATTAAAAACATGAATTCTCTTGTCGTTATTTGACCGTTAGAGACAAATAAATGGACTAGCCGTTTATGACTGTTGAGAGACAAATAATGAACCATAAACAGGCTCTAATAGTTATATGTGCTAACTTTATAAATACCCAAGAAAATATATGTATTATATAAAAGTGAAAACATACTGTTATGTATAAAAGATATAATTGAAATTCGTCTAAGATAAAACACTGCAGAGAGTTCGCTAGGCCTTTGTTATTGTGTGCGAAATAGTAAGGAGGTCACTTGAGACTGTTGAATCTCGGAGCTTGACCGTCTGTAATCTTGTCGCACTGAGGAAGAGATCTAAAAGGGGACCCGAAATCAGGTTTAAGGATAATATCTCAAACATGCCTCGGTCAATACTTCATGGGTACCACTGTTATATTTTATTCTAAAAAATCAGTGAGTAATTTCATATAATTTTGTTGTACTTTATCTCTTGTAAAATGCGGTTTTGTATATTTGAATTATTATTCTATAACAATAAAAAAAAAATTGTTTAAGATTAATAATTAAAATAAAGAAAAATTAGCAAATATTTATTCCAACAATCTTAAACCTGATTTTATCTTATATAAGAATACATAATCTTTGGAAGATAATTTAAAAAATTGGTTGAATTAATAGTTATTTTTTAATTTGGATTGTTACACATGATTATAAACATGGCTGCATTCTTGAACCTAAGTTATTAATTAACAACCCCTTATAAATCTTGAGATTTAATATGTTAAGTTCGTTCACGAGAACAGAAATGATAACTAATAAAGAATTTTTAAGCCTAAAATTATTCTATATAAGTTTAAGACTAATACTTGTGTTTCTGAATTAAGGGTTATGCTTGTAAGTTATATATACATTTTAAAAAATGGTTTAATCTTAATTGATACCTTAAAAAAAACTGATTGATGGTGTTATTAGTATTTACAAATTTAGAATGGATTTTTTGGGATATCAAAGAAAAACACATTGAACCCAATTATTTTGATTTACTGACCCAATCCTCTATTATTCAAATTATATACTTGAGAAAGAAGAGATTTATGTTTTTATGAAGAATCTTAGTAATATTTTTTGAGATTGAGATATAAGTGACAATAATTTATGATATGGTTAAAATCCTATATATCAATTTGTAAAGAAAATTGAGTTTATGTGAAATTTATGCTTTTACTTGTTGAAATATGCAACATAAGGTATACATGAGTTTATTGGATGAAAAAAAAAAAATCTAACCTCGTTAATAAGATTTATGGATTAAATTCTTAGAAGAATTTATTCTCATAACCAGATTAAAATAAGATTTATCTTAATTGATTTTCTCATGGTGTTGAAATGAAGATATTTATTTAAATATTCTATAATGAACTCAGTGATTATGAGCAAATGGATTCAATTTCAATAAAAACAAAATAGCTCTGCATTTTAGTGTTTTGCTAATTTAAAAAAAAACTTAAGCTTTGTTTTATTTATTTATTTATTTTGTAAAAATAGTTGGTCTGCCTACAGCTATTATTCTAGTAAAAGCTTGGTCATATTTATAGTTTGCCTAAAATTATGTGAATAATTAAAATGTTTCTTTAGTTGTTTAGACTCATGTTATGTGATAATTTTAAGAATTATCCATGTATTAATTCTCATGATAATAAATTCTTAAAAAAAAAAAAATTTGATTAGGAAAAAACAATTTTTCATATAAAATATTATAGTGGTGAATATCAAAGTATATTGCTTCATATGTTTTTCTAAATCCTTCGTTGAAGCAAAAAAAAAAATTATAATATTAAAATTTGAATGCACTACCACATTTTGATATATTCTTATATGTTTATTTGAATAACCAATTGTCATATCTTTTATTCAAAATTTAAAATAAGACAATTATTGAGTTTTAAATGGAGTTTTCTTATGAAACAAATTATGATGGTTTAAATTAGATGAATAATGAAAAAACAATAGTATCATGTTGATATTTATAATATTATTCAAAATTTAATTTTATGTCTAATAAGAAGGGGATCATGATTAACACTAGCATTGTTTGAAAATAATGCATAAAAAATATAGTTAATACATTTAAGGTTTTGTTAAATTTTTAAAGATACCAATTAAGTTAAATGTTGGTTTAGTTCATCTTTATATTATAAGATGAGTAAATTTAACAGAATAAAAATTGGTTATTTAGTTTCAAATATGAAAATACATTATTATGATTTATAATCCTGGCACATAAGAGTTGCTTTTATGTGTAACACCCCGTACCATGACACACATATTACTGTACACATGTCACACTTAAAATGTTAACACATGTGACATAAGTTCTATACACACATAGTATCACTTTAATGCACATATGTTGATCTGAATGTTAAAACAACTTTAGAAAGGCATTAACAAAATTGTAGAAAGAATATATGAGTGAAAGTTATACCTTTAGATAGACATATTAGTCTAGAATCCTATGCAACAAACGACAAGTAAAACAGATACCAAATGAAAAAGTTAACGGTAATTTACTAAGTAAGAAAAAAAAAGGTCAATGACATGACAATTTTTTAAGCTGTTCCAGATGGATGTCATAACTTCGTAAGTCAATATTTATTGATCTGTTAGGAATCACCCCACAAATAATATATGCTTGGAAAGATCTATGAGTTTACTTTTCAATGCGACAAACAGTGAATGAATTAAAGTTTTCTATAAAAAGTTATGATAATTTTTTTTAAAAGTGTCTATGTTGTTTGGTATGGTATAAATGAATAAATTTTGAGGTAAATTTAAAAATACACAAATAAATATGTAAAATGAATTAGAGAGCATGCTTTACAGATTTGGAAAGTTCTTGAAGTCTAGTTTTCAACAAAAAAAATGGTGAGTAAATTTGAATTTTGTAGTGAAAGTTATGACTGTTTTCCCACTGGGTGTCTGTGCTAGAAAAATTTTGGCAGGATGATATCATCAAAGCAAAAAATTCCGTACAATCGCAATTTTTACAAAATTTTAAGGACCTTTTCACTAGAGACCAACCTAAACACGAAATTGGAAAGTAAGATTGTTATTTAGGCGTATAAAAACATAAAAATTCATAAGAAATATGATTTTTTGAAGAAGTTTTACAAGAATAAGAATTTTGAAGAGAAAGAAAGATGAAAAACTAGGTTTTACAAAGATTTGAGGATTTTTCTGAAGAACAAAGCTTGAAAGGAATTTTGCATCAACCAATAGGTAGGAAACACTATACTAAACTCGTTTTTGAATCCCATAGGTTCTTAGAACCAATCCAAAACTTGTTTTGAAAATATTATTCCAATTTTTAATGGATTTCCAACATTCTTCACTAGTTTTGATTTGTTTTGGAAGAGAAAATTTGGTTTGTATGAAACATTAAAGTAATTTCTTTTTTCATTCTGTTAGGATCATAAACATGTCTTACTCTTGTTTTGTAAAGATCTACTTTGGTTTTTAAAGGATTTAAAGCAAAGAATAAAGGTTTTCAAAAAGGGTTTTTTGAAGTTTTTCAATAATGTAAAATACCCTGATTTGTTTTGTAAAATCTTGAGGTAGTATATTGTTTTAGATTCATGTTCTATATGTTATGGAGTGTTTTACTACAAGTTTTAATTTATTTTAAGTTCCAAAATCATTGATTTTAAAGAGAAATTTTTCTGTTTTTAAGAACCCCAATACTTTTAGTTTTAGTATTTTGTTTTATAGGATCGTAGAGACCATTCTCTTATTTTGTAAGAACTGTATATATTTATATGATTAATTTATGAACTGAATGTGATAGGTTGTTCCTAATTATTGTAAAAATTTGATTGTTCTATAGTTCTATGCTTAGAAGGATCAAACATCTATGATCTAAAGTGTTATGAATTTGTCTATGTTTTACTATGAATTACTATATGTTCTGTATTGCTATTGCTATTGTTTTCTATTAAAGTTCTGTTATAAGCTACTCTTTGTCATCAAGGGAGATGAAAGATGATACTCTTCTCACCGGATGTTAAATGGTATGACTAGACTCTTCTCATCGGAAGTTAATTGGTGTGACTGGACTCTTCTCACTAGAGGTTAAATGGTATGATTGGACTTTTCTCACCGAAAGTTAAATGGTGTGACTGAAATCTTCTCACTGAAGGTTAAATGGTATGATTGGACCCTTTTCACCTGAGTTTAAATGGTGTGACTAGTCATTTTCACTAGGGGATTAAATGGTGTAACCATCATCTGTATTGGCTTATGTAATTATCATTTGTATTGACTCATGGAATTGGCTTTTGAAATTGTTATCTCTATTGTCTAATGTATCTGTTTTACACGTCCTGTTCTGTTCAATTTAATTATGTGCACCTGTTTTATTTTGTTGAGACTGTTTAAATGTATATGTCTTTTATGTTTTTAGTTCAATGTATATTATATATGTTAACTATTAAGTTCCGTAAATTGTTAAAAGGTATGTAGTTATCTACTTTTGTTTTAATTCATATAAAAATCTTAATCCATTATTCCTTAGTTTATTGTTACCTGTTGAGTTTTTCAAGCTCACCCCAAATTTGGACCACAGATGATGAGGAGATAACTGCATAGTAGCGTTGGAAAATAGGATTGGAGAATTAGAAGATTGGATATATGCTATGAGAGATTGAGATATTATTTTATTTTATTTCAGTTTATTTGAAAGGAATGTAATAAGTTAATGGATTTTGGTTTGGGCTTGATATTTGATTTTTAAATGATAGTTTAAATTATGTCAGACTATTAGTTTATGTGAATGATAATGCTAGGACATGATTACGGATTATTTTCAGGTTTATGGAATTATGAAAATTTTATTACAAGTTGATTACGAGAGATAGATGGTTATGATTTTTGATATGCAATTCGGTTGCGTATGAATGAAAATAATGAGAAAAAAATTTAAATGGAATTCACAGTTTAAAAATGAATGAATGAATGTTTAATGTCATATGTTGAAATTCATGGCCCTTCTGGTGTGGGTTTCGGTGTGCGATAGGGTTGGTATCAGAGCATAAGGTTTTGAAGATTCTGTAGAAAAATCAGATTGTTAAATTTTGATTGAGAACCAACCAACTCTATCTAGCGATAGAATTGGTATCCAAACTCTAGGTTTTGAAGATTTTGCAGATAAATAAGATTGTTAAATTTTGGTTGAGAACCAACTCTGTCTGGCTATAGAGTTGGTATCAGAGCACAAAGTTTTGAAGATTTTGTAGACAAACCATATTGTTAAGTTTTGGTTGAGAATCAACTTTGTTTGGGGACAGAGTTGGTATCAGAGCTCAAGGTTTGAGGTTCTGTAGACATCTTTGAATGAGCTCTGAGTTTTAGACTTAGAAGAAAACTAGAAAGTTGTAGTCTGAAACTTTGGAAAGAATTCAAGAAACATTAGAATAGAAAACATAGTAGGAACATTAGAATGAGATCCTAAAAATTTATTAGAATTGAAAGTGATATGATATGATTTAGATTCAATAAAGTCTAATATATTTGAAGATGAATTAGTATTCTTTTTAAAGTTTGAAATTGAATTTAATTGATTATTTTAAGGAGAAGATGTTATCCCGAGTTGTCTTAGAGATTCTATAAACAACTAGAACCTAAGATTTAAGAGTTCTAAGTTATGAGTTCAGAAAGATGTAAAGAATTAAGAACAAAGAGAACTAGGGAAATAGTGAAAGGATTATGATTAATTTGAATTTTGGAAGACCGAATCACGTGATTAATTGATGATACATTGAAACCATTATATTATGATCTAGTTATATCCAATCTACTTGGCAATACGATGATTGTTGAGCTGGTATACAAGACATGTGTAGTCAGGATTGGAAAAATATAGCTATTAACATACTTGATTTTATTAGACCTATAGGACTTTGATATCATCCTAGGCATGGATTGGTTAGCCACCCATTATGATATGGTGGATTGTTATAGTATGGAGGTGACAGTAGTATTTGAGTTTGTATTAAGGGAATATGGAGTTTTCCTAAAATTATTTTTGTTTTTCGAGCAGAAAGGTTATTGTAGAAAGGCGGGCTACGGTACCTAACTTCCATAATAGATGACCAGAATAAGAGATTAAAGATTGGAGACATATCTGTTGATGGAGATTTCAGTGATGTGTTTCCTGAAGATCTTTAAGGTCTACCACTTGATACGGAGATTGAGTTACAATTGAGTTAATAGAATGATTTGATTCTTTATGGAAGAATTGATTTATGGTACCTTGGTAACTATATGATAAATGATTTCATTATAAAAAAGCTTAAGGTATAATTACAAGACATGATAGGCAAAGTTTTTGTGCACCCTATAGAGAATATTGCACCTTTTGTTTGTGAGGAGGGATGGAATTTATATCGATCCTTAGAAAATTGAGATTGTGGTAAATTGGCTTAGATTTACGAATGCGATTGAGATTCATAGAATGCTAGGATTATCTACACATTACAAGAGATTTGTGGAGGGATTTTTTGGCACTGTGAGTTCTTGAACAAAATTAACACAAAAGAATCTAAGTTCAACTGGAACAAGGCATGTGAGCACAATTTCTAAGAACTGAATGACCATTTGGTTTTTGTACCGGTCCTCACACTACCATCCAATAGATGAGAAAAATAGGTGATCTATAGTGATGTATCCATAAAAACTTTGGGTTGTGTTTTGATGCAAAAGGAGAAAGTCATTGCCTATGTGTCTAGACAGCTTAAACCTTATGAATAGAATTACCTAATACATGATTTAGAATTAACTGTTGTTGTTTTTGTAATGAAAATATGGTGGTGTTATTTGTATGGGGAACCTTGTGAGATTTATATGAATCACAAAATGATCTAAATTTAAGGCAGATAAGATGGCTTGAGTTAATTAAAGATTATGATTGCATTATGTTTTATCATCCTGAGAAGTAGTTGTTAATGCATTGTGCCAGAAATCTTCTGATTTGGTATGTATGGTAGCACATTTAAGAATACATCTAATTTTGAATGACAAAAGATAGTAGGATGTCAAACATAAAATATAAACATGATTAATTAATTAATTAATTAATAATTATTAATATTCTATCATCACATGAATTTGTTTATTTATATAGGTAATTATTTGATCTCATGAGATGAGATGGGTGGTCCTCAGGTAACATAGTAGGATGTCAGACACATTGGAATGTGTGGAGAGATCTGATTATCCAGTTCTTGTAG
>JAOXJP010151123.1:0-13109 GCA_025762735.1 Platanus orientalis | reverse complement strand
TTTTTATCATAACAACACAATGTTGATATTAGGCAATAATACACTGTGAAAGGGGAATATTCGCTCAAACACACTGATATCATACATCATGTTGACAAAAAAATGAATTTTTATAATATACTTAATGTTTCGTGTCGGTATAAGAATATATCGTGTCAGTTCTGGTAGATATGGACATATGTCGGAAGATATTTAAGATATTTCGAGATATTTGATACCGTGGTCAATATGCTGATTTATAAGCTACTGCCGTCTTGGCAAGATTATAAGACCAAGTTAATGCATGAAAGAGATGACATGGAACTTGACACCCTAATGCATTATCTACGAGTTGAAGAACTAGCTAGAAACAAAGATAAGAAACTAGAACCAACTGAAAAGACACATATGGTAGAATCCAAACCTAAGGGTTATTTCCTACCTTATAAGAAAGAATTCAAGAATTCTATCAAAAGGTAAGAAAAAACCTGTTGAAAAACCATACTACAAATTCTATTGTTACGGTTGTGAAAAGCAAAGGCATGTAGCTAGAGTGCCACAGTAAAGATAATGGTGATGATAACAATCACAAGAACAAGAACAAGAACAAGAGAAGGTTCCATGATGATGATATGGCAACTGTAATCACTGAAGCCAATATAGTGGGAGAGGAAGTCAACTAGTAGCTTGATACTAGTGCCGCAAGATACATCTACAGGAACCATGGTTTAAAAAATCGGATGATACAGGATCGGATCACCCGATTCGGATCGAGATTGGACAGGACTGGTCCAAGTCCTGGATCGTTCGATCTAGGGCCGAATCGTCCCGGATCGAACAATCTACGATTGGGATCGGATGATCCAAAAAAAAGAAAATAAAAACTAAAAAATAAATTTTATTTCTTCAAAAGTGCACAAACCCTTCTGCTAACCCTGCTAACCCCCCTATATTAATAGTGGGAGGTTGGCCCCCTGCCACTGCTATAATAGATGGCTAAATTAAACTTCACAAATCCATTGGCTAGAATAATGAATCATGTATTTTTTATTTTTTTTATTTTTGTTTATATGATTTTGTGCGTAGTTTAGTTTTTATGCATTGATGTATATAATAATATTGGATGTTTGGTTATACAAACTACAATCTTGAACTTATACGAACCTTGTAATCTTGTTCATACATGTATGATGCAGTTAACATGCCTACAGTTATATTCATCATTATTTATATGTTATTGTATTTGTATATGGTTTGGTTTTTCTGCACTAGAATTTATCATACTGAATGTTTGGTTATGGAATGTTCAATCGTAATCTTTATAAATATACATACTCGTAATAGTGTTTATTCATCTATGATGCACCTAACTTACCTAAAATTAAGTTTTTTTCAGTCAAGCTTTTCATGAAAAGCATTAAAAGAATTTTATGGATTTTTAGGAATTTTTTCAGTTTTTTTGACTTTAGATCAGGTTCGGACCACACAATCCACAAGTGGATCACTGATCCGATACAACAATCTGATCCGATCCAGATCAGGTTTAGGCTCGGACAATCCATTCCGCCGATCTGAGTTTTTGAACCATGGCAGGAACAAAGATTAGTTCGCCTCCTACAAACTAATGGGGGATGGAATGAATATGTTCATAGAAAACTCCTCATCCTCCAAGATGATTGAAGAAGGCATAATGGACTGCGATTTATCTTCTTATTTGATTGAGTCTTACGATCTTTGGCATGGTAGATTAGAACATGTTCATTATAAGCACATGGAAAATCTGGGATTGATTACCAATCTAGATAATGCAACAAGTAACAAGAGGAACTGATTATACACTTATTGGTTATTCAATGACAAGCAAAGCATATAGATTTTTTAATCTAGAAACTCCTACTCCACACACCATCGTAGAATCCATCAATGCTGAATTCTTCGAGAAAACATTTCCATTTAAGAAGGGCATGGAAATAGTGGGGGTGAATGAACCTATCATAAGGAGAGGGATAGACCCAATCAGAAATTAAAGTAGGCAAGTTGATAAGATCCTTATATTGATTAAAGCAAACACTTAAGCAATGGCTTGACAAATTATGGAAAACTCTCATTGGCAAAGTATTCAAATCTAACAACGGAGATATGTGTGTCTATTCAAAGACCAATGGAGAGCCATGTGTGATAATCAGTCTACATGTTGATGATATGCTTATCTTTGGAACTGATTTATCTTGTATCAAAGACACAAAGAGGTTTCTCTCATCGGTATTCTACATTAAAGACTTGGGGGTTGCGGAAGTTATCCTAGGAATCAAGATCTTCTGAGATGATGATGGGATCGTGATTTCACAATCCAACTATATTGAGAAGATTCTCAGAAAATTCGACATGTTCGAATGTGATCCGGCACCCACACTAGTGAATCACAACCTAAGGTTGACAAATAATAAAGGAGACCGTGTATTACAATATAAGTACTCACAAGTTATCAGCTGCTTAATGTATGTCATGTACTACATTAGGCCAAACATTGCCTTTGCAATAGGGATGCTGAGTAGATACACGAGTAATCTAAGTAGTATGCACTGGAGTGCATTGAATTCAGTTCCGAGGTATTTGAAAAGAACTATGAACTATGGTCTATGTTATGGCAAGTATTCCGATGTGGTTGATGGACATAGCGATGCTACCTAGAATTCAGATTTGGATGAGTCTAATCAGTGACTGCTTGGATTTATACATTGGCTGAAGGTGCTATCTCTTGGAAATCTAAAAGACAAACATGTTTGACCCATTCCTCAAGGAAGTCAGAGTTTGTAGCCTTGTCATTGGCAAGAAAGGAAGCAGAATGGTTAAGAAATGTATTGGTAGACGTACCAATATGGGATAAGCCTGTGTTGGCAATAACCATTTATTACGATAATCAAGCTGCTATATTCAAAGCAGAAAGTGAGATTTACAATGGGAAAGCCAAGACCTTACGCCTGAAGCACAATCATATGAGGGGTCTTATAATTGACGGCGAGGGGAATGGTACTGATAAGCCTGTAAAAGGTGAATTTGGTAGAAACCCAACCTAACTATCATTAGTTCAAAGGGAAACCAACTTGGAAGCACTGTATGTTAATCAGGTTCAATGGGATAACAAACCAGATAAACTAGTTGTAAGCACAAATTTTCATTTAATGAAATTTGTCTCTTCTTATGGTAAGCCTGCAAAAGGATTACTTGCAGATGGTGTATGGTGTTCTTATTGAAGGTGGTTCCTGTAGAACAATGTGCTAATAGCCTGCGAATGTTTTCTCGCAAATGATGGAAGTTGAGAAATTAAGTTCTCTTAATGGGTTCTATATGCCCATTTTAGGTTAGGGCATTTATATGTTTGTGAAATAAACTCACCTATCTGAGTGTGAATGCTGGTCACTTTCTATGAGATCCAGGCCGTCTCTAGAGCACTCAGTAAACCGGGATATAGCATTGACCTCAAACTGTTAATCTATATGAATGAGTAAAACCTTGCTGTGATGAGGTTGAGACGAAGAAGTTTGAGGTGGGTCTGGAAGATGACAGTCTCTCTATCATCGAACGATGGAGGGGCCGACCGAGATGAATATCCTTTCCTAAATCGGTGATGGGGAAGGTGGCTGGCTTCTGTAAGATTGCTTGCGATGGTGACCTAAGTCTAGAGATGAAGGAGATTATTTGATTTAAAGGGGGTTCTCTGTTTCTGTCTTGGAGAACGAACATTTGGGGCACCTTTGTTTGATTGTGTGAATGGAGATTGAAGGAAAGGGACAGATTTATCATTGTTCCTGCAGGGGAAAACTGTTTGGGATGGGAAGGGTTGCAGGAGATTCTCCTTGGCATGGTAAGGGTGATCCACCCCCAATACGCCCCGGTTCTTAACAATGAAGCTGGTGGTGGTAGACAAACCCATTGGGTACAGCCGCCTGAAATTCATAATCGAGTTTAGGAGAGATGGAACAACGTGCTTGTGTGTGATGTGTGGGGGGTGACGGTATCATGGAAGATTATTGGTTCTATTGTAGCACGCCATTTTCTCATGGAAGGGGAAGATGACTTTGTGATGTTGCCCATTGGTCTACCGACTAATCAAGCGCTTTTTACTGCTAGATCGAACGACGAAATTGTGGCCTTAGTGAGTAAGGGGCACATTAGAGTGGGAAATGGGGTTATCGTCTTCAATCCCTGGTCGATTGGTGCAACTAGAATCTTGCTAGAGGTAGTGGCAGGGAATCGGTGGAGCAAGGTGTGGGGGATTCCTCTATCCGAGTGGTCTATGGATATCTTCAAGGAGATTGGGGGGAAATGCGGGGGATTGTTGGAGGTGGACCTAAGATCAGCAAATCGTGAAATCGTCTCTACGGTTCGTATGAAAGTGGGGGCTAAATGGCTGGCAGAGATCCCTCGAACCATTGAATAAAGGATTAATGGAGAACGCTTCATGTTTTTTATCGAGGTTGAAGCGGCGCTACGAAGAACATTGGAGGATGGGAGAATGGGTCATCTCAGACTAGTAGCGGGTGAAAGAGAAACTATTCCCGGGGCGGCGGTGTCGGGTCATTCGGGCAATGTGGATCTTGTTAAGGGGGCAAACCAGGGACCATTGGATCTTGGCAAGAAGGTGGTGGCTGTCAGTTTGAGGTGGTATGAGGGATTTAGGGCTTCCCAAAATCGGATTCCAAATATGTCTTTAAATCCCGCAAAGAGGTGTGAGGGTAAAACTGAGAATTCCATACCTAGAATTTGTGGAAGCGGGAACCTCCAGGAGCCGTTGGATCACGAAATGTCCTCGCTCATGATGGGATCCCTATCACTGAATCAAGAGGAACCAGGAGAGCTATGGACGTCAAAGTTGGATTATAATATGTTAAGGGGACCCAATATTGGGCCTGGGCCTTCTAACTCTAATGACGTTAGGATTTGGAGACCAAAGGGAAGTGGGCCTCTTCACGAAGACTTTGCAAACCGTATTAATACGGCAAAGATAAGAATGGAGGAAGAGGGAGTTTTCAGAGGATACAGAGATGAAATCGATGGTTTCTTTGAGAAGTCCTAGACTCCGACGCGAAAGGGGAAGATCACAGTGTTCAGAAGGATAAGTTGGAGGCTACTCTGTATACTAGTAGGGATTCAGGTCCTGCGCTTGTTCACAGGGCGACTAGCGATGGGGGATCTGTGAGGGTGATGGATTCTACCAAGGTGCAGGAAGCATTTGTTTCACACACGCTGAAGGGAGAAATGGGAGTCAAGACACCAAAGTGTTGGCCGTTAGTGAATTCCTACCTGAAAGCTTCTGTGGATAGGGAGGGACCATCTAATGGTATTGAATATAGGGAGAGCGATTTGGAGTCAGCAACTAGGGAGGCAATTTATCTTATTGGCTCTGGTACAAACGATGGGCTTGAATCGGGCTCTGATGAGTTCATCTCTGAAACTGAGTCTTCTGTTGGAAGTGTTTCCTGTCACAATTTTTTCACTCCCTCTCGTAAGGGGCGATTGGTGGATTATTCGGACTCCAAAGAGCACAAGACTGAGTTGGGTGTTGTGCTTTCGGGTGCGTCGGATCAGGGAGTGCTCCCAACCCATGGAAGGAGTCCGGCTTGGTCTTTCTCTGGTGTGGTGGAGACCCCAGGCGCTAGAAATGGTGTTGGGTGCTCAACTCCTATCTCTACTTTCTCTGATAATCAAGTTCTGGAGGATAAAGGTATGTTTCCAGTCGATCACTTTTATTCTTCAGATTCCCATTCTATCAATTCTATTTATGCTAATTCTGTGGACCAGTTTTATGTTCCCAATTCTTTGTCGCCCATTTCTTTTGATGGATTGCCTTGTTTACTCAATGTGGAATGCCAAAAGACTGTTTTCTGAGGAAATGGATGGGAGCAAGGAGGTTGGTGTGGTGTTGTTGGGCAATAGGGTTCCTGCTAGTGCAAAAGGAGTGGATTTGTTTATTGAAAACATGGGGTTCAAAGTTGTGGATATGAAAGGGGCAGCTATGCTGCTCTCTGACTACATGGAAAATGTTGAGGAGGTGATAAAGGAGGACTCTAAGAAAGGTGCTACGAAAGGGAAAAGAGAACTTAGAAATTTGGAATGGGCTATGAATGATGGCAAGGATGGTGGTGAGTTAGATAAAGCTACGAGGTTAGCTAGGGGAAAAAGTGTGGTTACTTTATGAAGATCATAACCTGGAATGTTCAAGGGTTGGGAAGCGCTAAGAGGCGAAGGGTTGTTAAGGAGTGCTATAGACAATTTAAGTTGGATATTCTGGTTCTTCAAGAAACCAAAAAGGAAAAGATTTGTCCTTGGTTCATGTGGAGTACTGTTGGAAGGGATTTGGCAGCATGGTGTCATAACCCCTTTTGTGGGACAGCTGGGGGTTTGCTACTTGCATGGGATCCGTCAGTGGTAAGCAAAGAGGATGAGTTGGTGGGTTCTTTTTCCATCTCTGTTAGGTTCAAGGATGTGAACAATGGGTGTCAATGGATGTTCACTGGGGTGTATGACCCTTCCTCCCCATATAACAGGCATTTTTTTTTGGAAGAGCTTTTTGATGTGAGGGGGTATTGGCCAGGCCTGTGGGTTATTGGAGGGGATTTCAATGTTATCAGATTTGCTTACGAGAAGAATAGGCCTACTCAAGCTACTAGAAGTATGAGGGACTTTGGGTCTTTTGTGAATGAGTGTTCCTTTTGGGATTCCCCTCTTCTTAATGCCAAGTTCACGTGGACTGGTGATCGTGACCCTCCAATCCTCTATAAATTGGACAGATTTCTTGTGTCGAATGATTGGGAGTTGTACCCTCCCTTTTCTCAAGAAGGCATTCCGAAGATTGTCTCTAACCATTGGCCAATCGTGTTGAACACCTCTAGGATGAATTGGGGCCCCTCCCCTTTTAGGTTTGAGAACATGTGGACTCTCCATCCATCCTTTCTAGATAAATTGGTAGGTGGTGGAAGGAATGTGTGGTGGATGGCTGGGAGGGATTTAGGTTTATGAAAAAGCTTAATTTTGTTAAAAAAAAGTTGTTGCTTTGGAACCAAGAGTCGTTTAGGCGGTTATCAGTGAAGAAGAATGAGATATGGAATAACATTAAGGCGATTAATTCTCTGGTTGATGAAGAGGGGTTGCTTCCTGTGGGCTTGGATAGTAAGAAAAAAGAGCTTCTGATGAGTTTGGATGGGATTCTTAAATACGAGGAAATTCATTAGAGTCAGAAGGCTAAGTGTAAGTGGTTAAAGGAGGGGGATGGAAACACTAGATTTTTTCATAAGGTGGCCAATGGCAAAAACCGAAAGAATTCTATTGCTAGTCTTGTGATTGAGGGGGAGATTGTGGATGATTTAGATAGGATAAAAGAGGAAGCTGTCCGCTTTTATTCATCTCTTTATTCCAATGAGGAAGGTGAGCGCCCTCTCATTGACAACTTGTTCTCTAACTCTTTAGGAGAGGAAGAAGCAAAGGCTTTGAAAGTGCCTTTTTTGGAAGAGGAAGTTAAAGAGGCTATTTTTGGAATAGCAAAAGACAAATCCCCAGGTCCGGATGGCTTCTCTATGTGCTTTTATCAAGTATGCTAAGACATTATCAAGAAGGATTTGATGAAAGTTTTTGATGAATTCTTTGTCAGTGGTGTTATCAACGTGGGGACGAATGCTACCTTTCTAGTGTTTATCCCTAAAAAGGAAGGAGCAATGGAGCTCGCGGATTTCAGGCCTATTAGCCTTGTTACTAATCTTTATAAGATTATTGCCAAGGTGTTATCAGGTAGGATGCAAAAGGTGATGGGGTTGGTGGTTGACTTGACCCAAGGAGCTTTTGTTAAAGGGAGACAAATCACGGATGGGATTTTGATTGCTTCCGAATGTGTGGATGGGTTAAAGAAAGAGAATAATTTTGGCTTGGTGTGTAAGATTGACATGGAAAAGGCTTATGATAGGGTAGACTGGGTTTTTTTTAGGTGGGTTTCTTTGAAGAAAGGATTCGGTAAGAGATGGGTTGGTTGGATTATGGGTTGCTTGGATCACCCGCACTTTTCTATTATGCTTAATGGAGTGTCAAAAGGTTTTTTCCCCTCCTCTCAAGGTATTAGGCAAGGCAATCCGCTATCCCCATTCTTGTTTACATTGGTGGTTGATGCCTTTAATGCTCTCATTTCGAAGGCGGTTTCAAACTCCCTTATTGAGGGGTTTTCTGTTGGAAATGATGGTATTCGGGTGTCGCATTTGCAATTTGCGGATGACACTATATGTTTTATCAAAAATTTTGTAGAGCAGGTGTCTCACTTAAAATATCTCCTTATGATCTATGAGAAAATTTTGGGTCAGAAGGTAAACTTTTTGAAATCAAGCTTGGCAGGGATTGGAACTTCGGAGTGTGAGATTAACCAATTTGCCCAGCTCTTGGGTTGTAGAGTGGAGCTTTGGCTGTTGAAATACTTGGGATTGCCGTTGGGGGGGAAGCCAAAAAGCAGGGGTGTTTTGGGACCCGGTGGTGGAAAGGGTAACTAAAAAATTGTCTTGTTGGAAGAAGTCTTATATATCGTTGGGAGGAAGAATCACATTGATCAAAGTAGTTTTGTCAACTATTCTAGTTTATTATATGTCTTTGTTTAAGATGTCGGCAAGGGTCATCAAGGTGTTGGAAAAGAGCCAATGGGATTTTCTCTGGGAATGGAGATGAGAGAAAAAGCATCATTTGGTTAAGTGGGAGGTGGCATGTCGTCCTAAAGGTTTTGGTGGCTTGGGTGTTGGTCGGGTGAAAGATAGGAATATTGCATTATTATCAAAATGGATTTGGAGATTTTCCACAGAGAAAAAGAGTCTTTGGCATTCCATCATTGCGAGTAAATATGGCTTCCACTCAAATGGATGGGACATGAATCCCTCTTGAAACTCTTCTATGTCCCTGTTGTGGAGGAATATCCCATGGTAGCTCCACATCTCCGCTTTGTGGTGGGAGATGGGAGGAACATTCGCTTTTGGAAAGATTCTTGGTGGAATGACATCTATCTCTCTACCTCCTTTCCTAAGTTTTTCAGTCTAGCTTGTAACAAAGATGCTAAAATTTGTGAGGTTATCTCTTACTCCTTTTCTGGAATCTCTTGGACTCTGCCGTTTTATAGAAATCTTTTTGATTGGGAAGTGGAGTGGGTGAGTACCCTTATGTCTAACCTTAATAATGTTTTCCTTTCCCCTGCTTTTGAGGACCAAAGAATGTGGGACCTATCCCCATCTAGTGCCTTCTCTGCCAAATCTGTTTTTTTTATACTCTTTCAGCCCTTTCATTTGTCCCCGCCTTTTCCGGCCTCTTCTATTTGGAAGCCTTCAGCTCCCCCTCGGGTTAAGGCTTCCTCTTGGATGGTGGCCCTGAATCGAGTCAACACTATGGACAATTTGTAGTGAAGGAATCCTTATATGTCTATCTCCCCGCACTGGTGTGTTATGTGTAGAAAGGAAGGGGAATATTTGAATCATCTCTTTCTTGATTGCCCTTACTCAAGAGTTGTATGGTGTTATTTCCTCGATAACATTAACCTCTCTTGGGTGATGCGGAGAGATGTGGTGGATCTTTTTGCTTTATGGATGGTGAGCGGTCTTAGGGAGAGAGGAAGATGTTTTTGAGGGTGCCTTTCCCATGCGATTATTTGGAATCTATTAAAGGAAAAAAACCGAAGAATTTTTGAAGATTCTAAAAAGCCTTTCAAGGAAATTATCGATGCTATTATTATTGAAGTGGGAAGTTGGCTTTTTGTGACTAATGCTTTCCAAGGGCTCTCCTTGGCGGACTTTTTACGAGATTGGAAGACTTGCATCTCTGTGAATGCACCAAAGCAGATCATTTCTATTAATTGTTGGTCCCCTCCTCCAACTGGTGTGCTTAAGCTTAATTTCGACGGGTCATCTTTGGGCAATCCGGGCCCTAGTGGATTTGGGTGTGTCATCCGGGATTCTCATGGTGATATTAATAGGATTGTCGCAGGTCCCATTGGTATTGCGGATTCCACCAAAGCTGAGCTTATGGGGCTCCTTATGGGGTTGAGGGAGATTCGGGACCTCCATTTGTCCGTGCCTGTGATTAAGGGTGATTCTTCTGTTGTGGTGGGATGGGTTTGGGCCTTTCGTCAGGTTTGTGGAAATATGCCCAGCAAATCCATGAGATTAGAGAGTTGGTAGTGTCTTTGCAAACAGTCTTGATGCATATTCCGAGGACCCAAAATGGCCTTGTGGACAAATTGGCTAAATGGGGGGCTTTGCAGCCTCAAATTGTAAAATCTAATATAATTCCGGTTTTTCCGGCCTAAGCCTGTGGCCTCTCTCTTGTTTCTCATTTTCTCTTCAATAAAGTAGTTATTTATCCAAAAAGAAATCTGGTCCAAAGTCTCAATGCCTCTTTAACTTTAGAGAACCTAATCTTGCAAAAGTATCTATGATCTCTGATCTCATCAATGTGATTGGTTTAGAGAACCTAAGCCAACATTCTTTATGCAGTCCTCATGTAAATGAAAATTGCTCCTCCACCTATATTAAATCTTCTCTCCCTTCACAAAAACAATTTGATCCTCACTCTTAATGGAAAATGATCTAGATTTCTGTTCTCTCTCATTTTCTCTTTTATACTTGACAAATACTGACAAAAATTATTTAATTTTTTCCACAATCATCTGTATTATTTTCTTCATATTATCTAGCTCAATTATGTGGGTTTCCTTGCTATTGTTTCTCATGCATGCATAATATCAATTTGTTGCAGGGACCCTAGTGCACTGGCTTATGCCATCAAGCGGTCATGTGAAAACAAGGCTGAAGTTGTATCCTTAGATGAGAAGGAAAGTGGACTAAGGGCAACGTTAAACTTGGGTCATACATTTGGTCATGTGAGTTTTGAGATCTTGTTATTGATTATATTCCTCCCTCCCCGGCCCCTCCCTCTTCAGGACCTGTTTTTAGGTTTCCATATTTTCTTATATGCATGTAAAACAACTGTGTAGATTTGATGGTTTTCACAAACTTATGTAGAGAAACCTTAGGTTATAATAAAATAGTAGAGCGCATTTTTTCCTGCTTGCCATTGTATTAATATAATGATACATGTTTTATCTTCGCACTTAATGTACTTAAAAAAAATTATTTGCTTCTCTGTTAACGTGATAGAGAGAAGGCATGAGTTCATACTGGTCACAAACTCTTCCATAAAATCTTTTGACCTCAAAGTAGATTTATTGAAACTAATGCTTCTGTTCAGTTCAAGAGAATTTCCTTGCATTATATTGGCAAAAAGAGAGTGAATTTCTGGTTAATGGCTACCCTTAATTCTGCAACGACCTGTGCTTTGTGCAATTTTTTATATATTTGCAAAAGATTTCTAAATTCTATACAATTGCATGGGTCTTTTCTTTTCAAGGAAGGATTTTAACTGGTTATATAGATTTTAGGACTCCTACTTGGCCTAATGCATCATTCCTTTCATTTTTATATATCCATTTATTTTTCTCTCTAAAATTAGCATACCACGTTGTTACTTCTTGGAGAGTGGTGGTTAGCTATGCAATTCAGTCTAGCAAGGTTCCGGTGCATTCTCAGTAAATCTATCTTCTAGATCTGTATGCCATGTCTGTGTGCATTGTCAGTCTGTTCTAGGGAGTTCATGATTTTCCTAAACTGGTTTTGATCATAAACTGTGCCTTCATGTATCAGAAGATTCTTACTAGAATCAATTGGATAAGAAGTGCATTTTGTGGGAAAGCTTATATTCTTTCCTTAAAGCAGGTTTAGGAATCATCTTTGGATGGATCGGTGAACATTTAGATGCCTCAGAAAAGGGTTCCTACAAGTCCTTCAAGAACTTGAACTTAAAATTCCCTATGCCCTTACTGGTTTATTCTGATTGATGTGGCTAAGGGATGGTGATATGTTAACTATATTGCTGATGTTTATTTTCCTTGTTGATGTTGGACAGTGGACAGGGATTAGGATTTCATGGGTATCAACTCTGTTATTGTTTTGTCCATCACTGTTGCTTGAAGCTCAATTTTGAAGGAAATAAAATGAACCATGATCAGATTTTTTGGAGGGGTTATTATGATACAGTTAGGAGACATTGCTTATGCCAGTAATGAAGAATGTCTGATCAAAGGAAAGTGACCTAGGAAATACTTGTAGGTATGTCCAGTCTACCTTGTTGAAAATAATACCTTAAAATCTTTCTTAAGTGGAGCCAGCCATGGTTCCTTCCCAAGAAGGCTTAGACTTAAGTGATGTAGAACCAGCCTCTGAAATCCAAAATAGATGCAGCACACAAGCTCTGCAGACAATCTGTTGAGTCTCTTTGAACAGCAGTAATGTATAAGGTCTTGGACAGTAGGGCTAATATACCAGTAGACTTTCCTTTAATCAGCAACTCACATACGAAAAGTAATATTCTGCTTTGGGTAATCGGGGTGCATGACCACAAGGTGTAGGAGAGCTGAGGGGATTTGATCAGGTTCAAACAGATTCCAAACAGGGACTGATATTAGGATATAAACAAGCAGTGTTCTGGGTAAAACAGTGTGGGAAGTATATGTGGTCTATGGGTTGAGGTAGGAGAGTACAGAGACAGAATTAAGAATTGAAGTTCAGATGGCTTAAAGTCTCAGCACCACAGCAAGTATAAGTGTATCCAATCAGAATTTTCCTTAATAATTTGATACAGCTTGGTTGAAGAAGAGTTGATACATACCCAAAAAATAGGCCAGCATGTGAAGACTTTCTCTGATTAGTTCATCAAGTCTCTTGAGCAATATTTCTTCAACAGAGACACTTCCAAATTAGGTCCAGTATGGATGGCTGCTGCCGCATGTAGTAATGTTGTTGGGGAGATCTGATTTCACCAGGAATTCTAAGGGAGCGCTTTCTCAGGGTGCTGTAGGTATTAAACTAATGAAGTAACTGATGTTAATTCCTAAAATCAAACCCGAAGAGATCTTCAATTACTGCCACAAGGACTAGGGGTTATGGACAGTGGCGGAGCCACATAGGAGCAAGGGGGGGGGGCAGTTGCCCCCCCCTCAATGTTTGAATACCCGTGTAATACTATGGGTCAGAAGAATCTTATACCTGAGTAGAATCAGT
>JAOXJP010151112.1:0-13110 GCA_025762735.1 Platanus orientalis | reverse complement strand
ATGATCTCCCAGAGATGATTTAGATTATCTCACAAATAGGAGATGGAAGGTGATCTCACAGAGGAGTTTGAAAATGGTCTCACCACTAAGTTTATTTTGATAATCATTATTTCCCTCAAATTTTCCAAAGGCATATGTCACAATTCTAATAATATAGCCAACCATTTAAATTTAGATGACTTTTATTTTCTTTCATTTATCAAGTTATCTCTGAATATTACTTTATTTTTCCTTTTAGGTTTCATCATTCAGCTTTTGAGTAATTAAACACTCATTTTTTTTATTTTCCATCACTTAACACAAGCATATATAACCATCAACCTGAGTCACGAGGTTAGGATCTCTAGAGGAATAACCTTGTAGTCTTAACACATGTAACCATTCATCTTTCTAGTGAGAAAAAATATGTTTAATTATTATTTGGTCTACTTCTAAAGTCAGCCAATGTTCTTTTCCACTGCAAGTTCATACAATATTACAAAATGTATAATTGCATTCCCTTCTTTATTCCTTTCTCCAAATATGCATCCTACATGATTGTTGTATCTTCCATTGCCTTTCTCTAAGACTCATTTAAATATCTTTCTATAAATACTCTCTTTCCCTCAAGAATTCCATGAATTATTATATCCATGTCTCTAACAAAAACTTTAATGTTTTCATCTAAGTTTACTTGAGGTATATATGTAACACCCTGCACCTAAATTAGGAAGTTTAGAGAATCTGGATCTGGTCAAATTTGAACTCTTTTTGTAATTTCAAGCACGATGACAATCTTCAACGTTCGAGTGACCTGGACATGGTTTAGAATAAGTTAGAGAACCCTTGAACCACTTGGTTTATACTTTGGAGACCCAATGTGAAGAAAATTAGAAAATTCAGCAACAAAAAAAAAATCCAAGTGTGATTGATTACAAACGTGGCCTTATAAGACTTCCAAGTGTGACCGGTCACACATAGATCACACCATTTGGGTGTCCCTTAGACCCCTCTCTGATTGATCACAAAAAACACTCTGACCAATCACAAATCTCCTGATCGGCCATGACTTGTAAATTTAGAAAAATAAAAGCCACATACGGAAATGATGTGGCTCATTTTAATTCAACCTCCACACAAGTGGAATCTCGTTTGTGATGAAATATACCACTCTATGACCTCCTTTGGATTTATTAGACCATTTAAAACATAGAAAGGAAGAGAGAAAGAATTGAGAGATTTAGGAAGAATGATGAAAAATTCTTCTCCAATTTGGTAAGTTCAACTCATTCATGAGGATTTTTGTTAGCATATGTGATTTTCTTCCATAATCTTCTTAATTTCATTTATTTGATGTTAGATTTACTTTAATATTCTAGAATAAGGTAATTTGAGAGATTAAAGTGAATGAGTTTTTTGACAAGAAATAAGGAATTTGAGAGATTGTAAGTGATCTTGCTTACTATGGTTGATGTGATGTAATTTCCTTTTGAAATTCTCAGATTATGTGATATTTTCATTGAATCCCTTGATGTTATTGGAAATCCTTGTAGTTAAGTCATTGAACTATGCTAAATCTATGGATTTTAGCTTATTTAGTAAGTGTATGCTCCCTATGCTTGGCATGATCCCTTTTCTTATTAGAACGTCTAAAAATTCTGTATATATATGCTTTAAACCATTGAATCTCGTTTGATCTTAAGATCTACACATATTATGTGAAATATTATTGTTCTTAAACATCATGTAGACTAATTCATTTCACTGAATTCTGTAGATCATGTGAGATCTAAATTTTTCCCATGTGAATCTTTGAAAATCTGTATGAAATTGTGAATCCTTCAAAACCTGCACTATTAATGATCAAATTGATAGGCAATCTTGGTTTGCTCTTTGTTTAGAATACTAGAAATGATATTTGGTTGATCTCTACGCTTAAATTCATTGGAAAATCATTTAAATTTATGAATTTATGCAAGTTTGTATTGAACTCATTGATTCTATTGAGCTTTATACACCCTATGTAATCATATGAACTATGCGGACAATCAAATCCTATTATATGATTTGAATCATTGATTTTATGTAAAATCCTTGTGAATTATTGTGACTATGATCTTGTGAATATCAAATCATGTACAAACATCGAATTTAAGTGAATAATATACCTTTGAAATATGAATCATGACAATGCTATGCCTATGTTCGTTTTATGCATTATATAAATATTTCTATTATTGAAACCATGTGAACCTTCAAACTTATTGATGTGAACCTCATTGGACTTTGAACCTTTAACTCAATTTGGGCCTTGTCACAAGGCTAATTGTGATCATCGACTATTTAGGCATTGTCATAGGGTTAAGTGTAACCTTTGATTCTTTAGGCCTACTCATAAAGCTAAATGTGAGAAAGTACTTTAGATATGTTTTTTTTTTGTTTCACAAATATTGGCCATATTTTTAGGGATTATTAGAAGATCAGCAGGTCCCTATCCTTGGGGTTATAACAAGGACATTTGTTTAACTCGTGAGGTTTGACATGATATCTGACACTACATATGGAGTTGATCAGAGCATACAAATACTTTACTTTGAACCTTTGAAACATTGAACATTGGACCTTTTGAATATTGAATTTTGAATATTTTGAAACATTAAACTTTAAATACTTTGAATCATTGAACATTGGATCTTTTGAAACTAACATATATCATTGAACTCATAGACTATGATCTCTGTATTGAATTATTTGTTTGGACATTGATTCTTATTCAGTATTTAACATTGAACTCCAAATTGTGAAGTCAGAATTCTTTATTCGAACTTAGAACTTTGCGTTGGACCTTCGGCTTTAGTTTGATATCTGATTATTGTTCAATTTGTACTAGCATGATTATGTTTATCACTTCAATCTCTATTTAATTCTGAATTGACTTTTGAACTTATTAATATTCAAAATTATGTTTTTTTACCTCATATTGTCTATAGTCAGTTAAATTGCTTATAAGTTGGAACTAACATAGTCGTTTCATTTTTCAAACTGACTATGATTGTAGGTTCTTCATTTTTGGGACTTGCTACAACATTTTATGTCTTTTTCTATTTTTTTTTATATTATATAGACATATTTGGGAAATATTATATGTTTCTGTTTGTTGATATTTGGGGGAAAGAGCACCCCATTGATGAGATAGTTGATAATTCTACTATTTTGGATCTATATATTGGGGATTTATGGTATCTTTTCCGTTGCATCTATATTAACATGGTTGTCTTATGTGAATTATCCGTTGTCATTCTATTGAACTATTGTGATCTATTGATTATGAGCACGCTTTCACAATTATCAAACTTAGAATGTGATAATGTGAAAGCCTATGGCTACTGGATTGTGAACATTGGTTATCAAATCAATATAATGATCCGAATCCAGGGCGTATACGATTTTCATATGTAAGTCTAGGTTTGGGGGTGTTGTATATACTATAATTATGTTCATATAATTTTTTTTCTAAAGTAAGTTTAATTGATATTATCATATGACATATTCTTTTAACATATACAAGTTCATCATTTAGATTTCCTATTATTCCTACTACTTCATTTCTTTTATTGGCTTCTCCTTTTATTTTTATTTTTTATGAAGGCTTCTCTTATGTCCTAAAGTTATAACCATCAATTTCCATATTTATTTATTAAAGCTATATCGATTTTCTAACTTTTTTGTTTGTTTTTCTTTATTGTATTCGTTTATTCCATTTTCTTACCTATCAAGGTTTCCCTGTTTCAATTGCTAGGTGAATTATAGTCTTTTGAACTAGCTTTGTTATCCACACTTATTCATGGATTGGAACTTTTGCGTATTTGTCACCACATTTGGGTGCCGAGGTGGTGTGCACCTCTTAGGGAACGCCCTACCTTGTTCATTTTTCACTGTATATGGGTGAAAATACAGTGTGCACACATACACACACAAACAAAAGAGCAGGGCCATTGGAGATCGTTATATTGCTAGCCATGACTTTTTCCAACATATAAGCAAGCTCCAGGTGTCAACCTTATGCAAGCCTCCTTCATCCAGGCTTGGGACTGGAAATGCAATATACAAAACAGAGTTATTCCCATCTACATGTCTTCCATAAAACGTATTGTTCTTTTAATTGTTAGACAACAATAATATTACGTGAACCTAGTGGTGTTTGCTAAAATTCCCTTGAGATGCTTTATTCACCCAGTGATTGAGGTAGCACAAAAGGTTGTGGCTAAAGGTAGGATTTACTCTCAGTTAACCTGAGAATGATGCCCTCAAATTAATCTTAAATTGGGTTAATCAGCATATAGATTTGGATTATAATTAATCAAAGCTTCAGAGTCCATCTTTCCAACTTGATCTATGCCAGTTGTGGGTTCTGGACTTCTGGGCCCAAATCAGTCTGACCTTTTAGAACTGAGGTGGTAGAGCAAGGCCCACTTTGGAACAAGGGAAGGGAACACCAAGCTACAAACATCCAATTTGGGGTACATGAGTCAAGAGTGCAACTCTACAAGGATTTTGATTCAACGAGGGAGACCCAGGCTGCATTTTTAACGTTGGATTGGAATCCACTTGATACCCTACACTACATTGTATTATCACGAATCCTATCTGACACCGATTAACGGTGGAATGCCACTCCTCATGTGGGGCCCCTCATTGGGTCTCAATCCTCTCTACTAACAAACATAGCCCTGTAGACTGTTGGATGGTCTCTGCAATTCATGTGGTTTGAAACCAGGGCAATCCAATGGTGTTGGCCTAAGCAGTATGCCATCACAAGTCAAAAATAACAACAAAATGAAGGTGCATAGTGCATGTAGATAAGAATGCTAATTCTAAATGATGTTTTTGCTGGAAAGGTTGAAAACTGCATTTGTTGGAATGAAATGGATATTCTGAATTTCTTTGTAAACTGGGTATTCACCAGTTCATCATCCTCAAAACAGAGATGCAATACATAATTCACAGCGTGTCTATCAGGAAGTTTAGAAAGAAACATAAAAACCTTGACTTGGATGCTCGTCAATTCACTTATGGACTTCGCCCTGTAAAATTGCATCATTTGGGTCTTCTTAACCACCATCACAGTTGTTTGCTTTTCAAAATATGATCAATTGTATCCACTAGATCCCCAAAGACATGACTAGACAATTAGGACCTGTCTGACTTTGATTGGATGGTGTAGCCAAATGAACAATTTCTCCATTTCAACCTATAACAGCTAGGATCCCAGTCTAATATATTTTAGAGGGACCATGCGGAAATTTTCAAAATTACCTGCAATCAATCATGAATTTTTAATTTCCTGTGAGTATATTTCAGATCCATTTGAGCCTCGGAAACTTGGAAAGTTGAATAACAATCCCATCTATTTAAGAAACTGTTCCATGTGCCTCTCCCAATCCAACTTCATACTTTTCTATGCTTTGGGTGACATTATAAAACTTTGCCAAGTAATCCAAAGCTTCAGAGTTTTCACTGAAGACCTTCCACAGTGATGCAACCTCTCCTTTGGAGACAGTACCCCAATCCTCACAATCATCAAAAAATCCTAGCAACTTTGAATAGAATGAGTCATAGTTCATCAATATGAAGGGTACAGGAAGCTCTGATCCAATCCTTTCTAGCTGAATAAGGGTTAGAACCTCAAATATTTCATCTAGAGTACCAATCCCACCTGGGAGAGCAACAACAGCAGTCCGATCTGAAGCAGTGCCTCTCACTGCAGCATCCACCAATCCGTGTTTCCTTGCAGAGAAAAACCTGCATAGTTTAAGTGGTATATGTTACCGGTGAGCCTAATGAGTTGTTGGCAAACTTTCTAATAATATGACATTTTACCGGCAAGTAAGATAAGTTTCAGAAGAGAGGTAGGGATGGTAGTTTGTGGCTGTCCATTGACCAGCTTCTTTGCCAATCTTGAATCCACCAACTGGCTTTCCTGATTGGAGGGCACCTTTAGTGACAGCGTCCATGAGACCAGGACCAGCTCCCGTCCATGAGGTGCAGTCCAAAAGGTTGGCGATCTGTACGTGGAAGTTCAATAGGTTCATATGTACAGTGCAGAATTTTAAGTTGGCTAAAATGTATTTCATAATGCAAACAGCATATATATATATATATATATGAGTGTGTGTGTGAAAAAAACAACAATATGAATTGACTTGCCTCTCTCCCCAACTCCAGTGCCTGCAAGTAATGTGGATGATCTGGGCCCATTCTTGAAGAGCCCAGATAAACTACTCCCTTCCCGAGCCTGTTTATGAGTTTGTAGCATTTTTGTATCTCCTTCTTCACCTTTTAAAAAATAAAACCACGTTACTAAAAACCTGCTCAAATGTTCCTCCAGACTCCAGCCTTAGAACGTACTATCTAGTCACAAAAATACGAAATGGCTAATCTTATAACCCTCAAGCCAATACAGAAGATAAAGCAGAATAAGTATTGAAAATAAGCAAAAGCAAGAAATATTTTATTTCCTTGGGTTCATATAGTATTTTGGGCCACTGCACCATAAAAGAGTTTTGGGAGCCAGCTGAAGTTCCTCTTCCTATCTATGTTTTCAGATATTACACTGAATGGGAAACTTTAATGGCCACCTTCCTCGAGAAACACAACATGGATGCTGCAGCCAAAGGAAACTCTGGAGATACTTCAGCTAGGGACCTTATTTTCTCAGATATCAGGTCTTATTCCAGTTTCATTACTCATACCAGGCTTTTCTACCAATGATGTAGCTGAGTAATTGGTGATCAGAAACAGACTACTTGTGGCATGAAATCTGGGAATTCATTAACCGGTGACTGAGTGATAATCTATCTACGCTTTCATGCAACCAGTTCCCCATCACATCCATTTGGAATCTTCAAACTCTTCAATCAGATATACTGGGCATATTAAGTAGCGACTGGCATCTCCCATCAAAGAAACTCTTTCCCTTCAAACTCTCAAACAAGGAGATCCTGGAATTACAAACATTTATTTGTCTTGCAAGGACAAATCAAGTCACCCCATTCTTTTTGGCCTATATGCTTAGAAGTAGTGGGGTGATCCATTTTTGGCCAGAAAATTATATAAAATAAAATTAAAAAAAGCTAAGGACTGTGTCCCTTGTACAAAGATGAGATGGCTGGCCAAATGACCTTGTTGGTCATAGAATCATCTTAACTCTTAGCATAAATCTATTCATCATGTGCAGCTTTCCCACCCCGATGAGGAAGTCCAAGATCTTCTTTGAACAATTGGGTCATTTCCCAAACTTATCCCTGCAGAAAAAGTTATTGATTTGCTATCAATAATCAAGCATGCAGCAAAACTATATCCTTCACTAAGCACCTAGACCATTTTGTTCAGATTGCTCAAGTCTGTTTCCTCCGAGAATCCAAGAAGGAAGTATGAATATCGTTATAGTGTAACAATAAGTGCCTCTATTACCCAATCAGCATGCATCTCTTATTAGCTAGAGTCAGAAAAGACAACCCAGAGAAGCAACCAACCATTTGCCAAACCCTAATCTCCAGCCCAGCCATTGAAACCAAAACAAGATATAGTTGCAGCGCCCAAAACACCTCTTGTCTTAGCTAGACATACCATATCAACCCAAATTGGAGGCACTTGTTGCCATATAGCTATTAACTTTGTGGTCTGAAATCTTATGAATTGCACATTTTAGCTGCAAGACAACCACCCAAAGTAGAGAACGGCAGTAACTCCACTTCTCTACACCAAAAGCTGCATCATCTCGAAAGACTGCTCCAATCACTATCAAGCAGAGCCACAAGATGTACAATAGATCACAACACAACCCACGGAAGGATTTTCAAGATACTTCTAAGGATGGTTCAAAACAAATTAAAGGTTTGCTAGCCCTAAAAAAATTCACTATTATTTTTTTCTGAGATAGCTGACCCTCAAATTTTGATTCATGAAAGCCTCCCACATGGACCAGATTTAAACCAACCATTCCTGCCAAGCTTAAAAGATGACACACTATCAAATTGAACAGTGAAAAAGAGATATTAGAAACAGGGGATTTTAAATGTTTAGCTAGATAAGTTTTTCCTTGTCCATGTTCTTTTCTATATAATGTTCTAGCTTGTCACTTTTTAAGAGATGCCTATGCCTGAGAACTTTTGTTACTAAATCTGCACCCACAATGACAATCTGAAAGAACCATTTTTGTTCTTAGGTTTCTTTCTATTGATCCGTACATCGAAATTGAACAGGAAAGCTCATGGTTGAGACAAAAACTTTCAATTGAGATTCAGGTATGACAAAAAATAATACTTGGGAAGGATGAGATTTGACACGCATCATTTTAACAGAACTAATAAGCAACAGATCCACTTCTTTATAGTATCATACAGGTTATCTTAGATGTATTTGGCTAAATTTATTCCTTACTTGTTAAAATTAAGAAATGTACAACAAAAGCAGTTTAAATTTACAGCAACATGAACAAGAAAAGTAATACAGTGAAGAGCTCGTTTTGATTTCTTTATTAGATGTGTACATCTTTTTGAAGTGTGTCAAAAGGGACGAACCCCATGAACAAAAAACGTCAAAATGCTATAGTCCATCATAGCACATTCAACCTTCTTTAGAGTTCCAAAAATCAACTTCGTTCCCGCAGAACAGACCAAATCAGAATAACAAATGCAGGTTGATTTTACAGGAATATGAACAGTGATTTGACCCCAAAAAAAAATTTTTGAACCCTAAAGTAAGGATTTTTTCAACCTTTTTTTACAGTCTAAGGTCACTTTATTCAAGCAGAAACAATTAGTCTCATATAAGAAGAAGGAGACTTAGCATAAACAAGATAAAAAATGATAAAAACAAAAGTTTTTATTTTAAGGTACCTACTCTTTGGACAAAGAACGGAAATAACTTTGGTTTTTTTTTTTTTTTTTCTCTAAATAATGGAGAGCAGTAGAACTATCAGACAAATGGGTCTTCCCCGAAATTAATGCAAAGAAGATTCAAGAATTCATATATGTAGAAAAGATTGAAGAAAAAAACACAAACTGGGTTTACCTCATTTGGGCTTGTTCTCTCTTCAAAGTCAATAGATTCATTCTTGCAAAATAAAAGTCTTCCTGACGAAAGCCCAAACTTTGAAATTTTGAATTTGGAAATCTGTCTCTCCCTATCATTGACAAAATGGAACCTTGCCAAACTCTGAGGTGATTCTCGAAGAAAAATCTGCGAACCCATAAAACCCACCATTGAAAAACCCATCTTCAGTTCCCCTAAATTTTGCAGGGACGAAATTTCTTTTCCACCAATCAATCTATTTTTCTCAGATGGGCGGCTTTCCTTAGCTTAAACCCAACTCTCAGATTGACAAAAACTTGAAGAAAATCAATTTCTAGCAACTTGTCTGTTGTCATCAGATTTCCTGAACATTTAAGTGACAATGGGAATTGGATTCGTATTCCCCTTTGTCACTGCAGGATGAAGCCTGATGTTTCCAAGGGGAAGATTACGTTTTATTAGAGGAATGTTCAACTGTAGCAAATTTTTCTGTAGCACAGCCAAAAGCCTGGGTATTTTGTCTTTTAACATGTTGTGTTTATTTTCTTTTGTCATGCTACAAAAAAATACAGAAAAATTTGCTGCAGCTGATTATTTGGCGTTTTGATCCCAAGAAATAAAGGGAGGGCATTATTGTCTTCTTATTCCTACGAGTGGTGAGTGGATTCGTTTCTCTCTCTCTAGAGTATCTGGCCGCACCACGAGTGTGGAGATAGAAGACGTGCCGACGCGCTGAAAAGTGATTTACACTTTTTTTGGGATGCTTTTCACTTTTAGTCCGACATTAGGTTAGGGCTACACCAAATTCTTAGGAGCGTGTGTGTGTGTGTGTGTGTGTGTGTGTGTGTGTGTGTGTGGGGACATGAGAGTCTTGGTACTTGGTAGCAGGGATGTAAATATCTAATTATTATGAGTGTGGATAATGTATGACAACTTAGAGTCAAGACTAACACATCAGCACCAAAAAGTGACATACACTTTTTGGGGGATTTTCTTTGCTTTTTGGTACTGATGTGTCGGCCTTGATGTCATTCCAACTTTAGCCACTCTCTAAGTTGTCCAACCAAATCCTCGACGATTATTATCTATATTTGGTTCATTTTGGTGTTTGTTTAAAGCAAATATGGACCTATATGTATCTGATATTCATTTAAATATCCATTTATTTAAAAATATCCAATTATAAATGAACTGAATACGGATATAGATATATCCGTTCCATATATATATATATATATATATATATATATATAATACCAAATGACTAATTTAAATTAATATTTATATTATAATACTATAGGTTATTTTACTTTATAAATACTATTGTAGGTTATGTTACATTATAATAGAGAGTATATTACTACTTTTAACATTAATCATAACCAAATGGATATAAATATATTAACCAAACTTAATGAATTTGTTTAATCGGGTATATTCGTATTCGTATCTGATATTCGACTAACTTAATAGATTCGAATATGAACCATATATATCCGTTCATTTAAAAAATATCAAATTACAAATGAACTAAATATGGATATACCAATATTTGGATCAAATCTGGTTTATTTGCATCCATACTTGGAAGTGCACTTGGGTTGGCCCAACTGCCCAACTAAGATAACATGTTCTTTGCCAGCGACCTTAGCAGCTAAGCCTAAGCGTGAAACAACATACTGGAATGTTGGAGAAGAATCCTTCGATAATCCAGTATGATAATTTGAACTTGCTAGGAAATTTGAAAATTACTGTCATTAAGCATCTTCACAATTAAAAGATTATCACATTTTAGTTGTATTGGGGTTCCAAGAAATTCTTTTGCTATCATAAGATCCAAATAAAATGTTATAGCTTCTACCTCTTCTGAGCTGCAATCTTGAAGATCTTTTGATACTCCTTAAATGAAAGAGCCTCTTTAATCTCTTATTATAGCTATTGTTGTACATTGAGTATCTGTTGAACTATCAACATTTATCTTGAAAGTACCCCTAGGAGGAGATCTCCAATAAGGACTGTTGTGGGCTCATTGACCAATTGATGCTCAGTTGGTGGTTGCTCATTTAAAATAGGATTTGCTGCCTCACAGTTGTAGATGGTTAATGAAGTGCTATATTGATCACAAAGCAGTTAATCTGGTGGACTTGCGTTCCTGTTTTGTGACCCGATTTAGGCCCATTAACCAAAACAGTTTTGGGAGTATTTTGGGGGTTTGACATATGTTGGTTATAGGGTTTCTTGGGATGTGTGTTGTTACATAAGAGGGATGTATGAGGCTTTTGTGGGTGCGAGAGATTGTGTGTTAAAGAAAAACTTCTTTGTGAGAGGCAAAAATGTATTTGTGTGAAGAGTTCTTCTAGGTTTTCCTCATGATTTCATATTTTGGGTTTTGGGAACTTGCCATTGTGCATTTTGTATTCTATTTTAGTGGAAGTTCTTGATCATCTTCGCCCATGGATGCAGGTATTCTTGCCGAACCACGTTAAATATTGTGTTGTGTGATTGTTTTTTGTCATCTACTATTATCTCATTTTGTTTTATGTGCATTGTGTACTTGAATTTGATCTGTGTTTTGTTCTGTTGTGTTATCTTGACACAACATTTGACATACCTTTAATACACAATACCAAAGTTGAAATAAGACCAAGTCTTGCAAACAAACATTCTACAGCAAGGCGAGATGATAACAATTTGCAAGCAACCTTCGCAAAGATAAGATTTCTAGAGGAGTTTCGCAAAATAGTGTTAGGTATTTTATTATCAATGTCCATGTCAAAACAAAGATTGTACATATAATGGTTATGTAGTAGGACTTTACATGAAATTTGTATATCTCTACAAGTTCAAGAATAGAATCTGGGGAATCGCCAAGAAGATGGACTCAAAGCCGGAATGACCATGCCAAAAGACTCAAGAATTATTGAAGAATCTTCAAGTCTCAAGTGCATGCTACCTTTAGAAAACCAACTCTTGGAACTTAAAGGTAAATTTGAAAAGTTGGTAAATTGATTTGGGATGAGATCATAAGTCAAAATACACTATAATAGAGTGATAAACATTGACCTAAACACAAAAGACTTTGCCCACAAGTTGGACTAAGAGAAGGAACAAAAAAGGTTTGGACCAATGATGGACCAAAATTAAAAAAGAAATTAAGTAAAATAAAAAGGTTTTAAAAAATGGCCCAACTTAAAATGACCATAACTTTTTACCTCAATATCTGCTCGGGGTGTCACAACCCAAATCCATGGGCCATAAAATGGACTAGTTCCAGATCTGTGACATGGGAATGACCCATCTCAAACCCATTTATCATATGGAGAGACCAATGAGTTTGGAGTGTATCATTAACCCTCTTACCTATTCACATCACTGTTCATATAAATTGATTACCTTTTCATTTCATATCCATTTAAGTCACATCCATTTAAGTGCATTTAAAACAATCATATCATAGCGGAATAATAAAAGTAGTCATAATCCAAAATAAGTGCAGCAAAAATAATAAGATGACATCAAAATCTAAATATCGTAATAACCAAAGTAATGGGCCTCAACATTCCCACAATTGAAGTATATACAAAACTCACCGACAAAGGGGCCCATCCAAGATATCAAAATGTACATTTCTTGTCCAAATTAAGTAAAACTATAAATTGAATATAAAGCTAAAGATAGAATAACTTGGTTAGCTACCCAACTCAAAAGGCTCACCCTCACTCCAAAGCACGATCCAACTTGTACAACTAATCATTTACAGGTGATGCCAATTGGGGTAAGCTTGACAAGCTTAGTAGAAGAGTATGAAGTTTATACAACACAAAAAGAAAACAAAACATGTATAGCAGCAGACAATGTGATCTAAAGTATAAGAGGGAAACAAAGTACATAAATACATGCATCAAAGATAATATGCATGTAACTAGAATCAAATATGCTTATACTCTGAAATAAGTAAGTGAAAATCCAAACCAAGATAATCTCAAAACATGCATACACTAAAGTTATAAGCCATATGCCATGCACCAACTATCATGTACTACATGGAAAAATAAA
>JAOXJP010151101.1:0-13110 GCA_025762735.1 Platanus orientalis | reverse complement strand
TCATGTGCAATGTTGAACAATAAAGGATACATAAGCATACTTATTCTTTCATCAGAATCCATGAACAAATTCCTAATTCCAAAAGGAGCTAGACTCAAACATCCAATCTCTTAGTTTCCAAAATCATGTGCAATGTTGAACAATAAAGGATACATAAGCATACTTATTCTTTCATCAGAATCCATGAACAAATTCCTAATCCCAACATTAATGCATTGCTCCATAACAACCTCAAAATAGTAATAACCAATTAACTAGTGCTAATAAGCTATGGAATTCCCAGTGTACTGTACTCACCAAGAAAATTCATCTTCCATATAAGTAAATCAAAATAAAGAAAATAAAATAAAATACATACGACATTCAAAAGAGTTGGATTACCGCGAGCGAAGAAACAAAGATAGAACCAGACAAAAAAAGAGATAGATCATCTGCCACTGGAGAAAAACAAACCCTAAAAGTTTGCAGTTAAAATCCCAACGCCTGCAAGAGCTTCTTGTGCTGGTCTTCTTCCACCGGAGAAGAAGATCAACTCTGTTTGGAATCTCGCCACCGAAGGAGGGTTCCATTTTTCTCTCTTCTCAATTTGGTTAAGAGAAAAAAAAAAAAAAAAAAAGAACAATAGGGTTTGTTTTGATAAAGCGACAAAATAAAATACCCAACCCTAAAATCAACGGCATTTAATGTAATTATGTTAAATGATAAATTAACGGTGTTTGAGGCAAATTTATGCTTAATGGTAAATTAACGGCACTTAATGCAAAAAATAAAAATTAAACATCTTTTAATATATATTGGTTTTGCGTCAACAAGCTTTAAAGTCAATGGCAGAAAATGGCTTGTACCGTCAACTTTTAAAGTTGATATAAAAGGTTGCCGCTAAAAGTACCTTTTCTTGTAGTGATAATTTCATGCCTGAAACTAGCCCTCCACTAAATGGTCCATTAGAGTCATATCTTTTCACCTCAAATTGACAGTATCAGAGGTATGGTAGTTGTGCAAAAGAAAAAGAAAAAGAAAAGGTGGTATGGTAGTAAGTTGCACAATTTTAAAATGGATTGTAAGGAGTATCCAATTGTAGTTGAGAATCCTTAGCAAGCAGCAACAATGTAAAGGATGTGATAGAGGAGCTACATCCAGAAGCCATGGCAAGCGGCATCAATGTGAAGGATGTGCCAATAGAGGAGCTCAATCCATCAGCAATGGCAATCGGTAGCAGCAACGCCGGAGATGTGCCAGTAGAGGAGTTCCATTCATCAGCCATGGCGAGCAGCAGCAATGCGGGAGATGTGACAGAGGAGCTCGGTTCAGTAGCCATGGGAAGAGGTAGCAACGTAGAGGATGCGCTTGTAGATGAGCTCAATCCAACAGCCATGGCAAGTGGCACTAATGTGAAGGATGCGCCAGTAGAGGAGGTCAATCCAGCAGCCAGGGCAAGCGGCAGCAGCAATGTGGGGATGTGCCAGGAGAGGAGCTCAATCCATCACAACTCCGTAACTACTGGCCGATTTGCATGGAAAGAATCGCTAATTCAAAGACCTGCATATCCCGTGTTCCAGCAAACCTACGCAGCATCAGTTGGAAGTCAATACCAGCTAGAGCAAGAGCAACAACCACCATCACCACCATTTCAACCATTGTCGATCATCAATGCAATCATTGATTTAGTAATTGAAATCCACAAGGAAGTGTTCCCTATACAGCCATCGGGCCCTGATGAGAACGATGAAGACAGCAATAAAGGTGAAGGTGAAATTGTCCACCTTCTCGACTGCCTCATAAAAAGGATCTTGGGAAAGGGACATAACCAACCAAAATCACAAGATCGAGATGAAGGTGAACCTGTCCACCTTCTAGACTGCGTCAAAAGAAGGATCTTGGGAAAGAAACATACCCAACCAAAATCACAAGATCGAGTTGAAGATGAAGGTGAACCTGTCCACCTTCTCGACTGCTTCAAAAGGACCTTAGGCCAGGGACGTACCCAACCAAATTCACAACTGTCATCAACCAACAACAGATGGAAGAATTTTCGTTGTGTCTCTGATCTCATGGAAGCAGGCTTAAAATTCAGGAAAAGTGGGAGCCACTACCTCAGGGACGTCAGGTTCAATAACGGCTTGTTTTGTAGGCAACTCTTACTCCCTTAAATTTCGATGACAACACCAAGTATCTATTCCTCAACATGGTGGCATTCGAGATGGGGCAAGGTGGTCCTCCCACTCGTGGCATTGCCTCTTATGTCTGTTTCATTGATTTTCTCATCAACTCCGAGAGTGACGTGAAGGAGCTGAAATCCAATGACATTCTTTTCCATTTCCTCGGTAGCGACCAAGCCGTGGCGGACTTCTTCAATGCTTTGACCACCGACTTAGTTCCGGATAATGATGCATACGATATTGCTTCATTGAGTCTAGCTGCAAGAACAGGTGCAGGGTCTCTTTGCCCAAGCTTTATCACACCCATTTTAGTAGCCCATGGACCATGATAGCGGTGTTTTCCTTCTCGTGTTAACCATGATTCAGACTTACTTCGCAGTCTTTCCTAGAAAGTAACAAAGTTGTAGGATTGGGTTTTCTAGTTCATTCATCCATTTCATCTGCCTATCTATCAACATCCTTCTATAGGAGTTACTTCATTGTCTTCTCCCATACTTTTTAAGCAGTAGCTACTTGGATTTGGAAGACTACTCTGTATTTCCCGGTTTGATGACCCTTGATTGATTTGATATATTAATGGATTTGTATTTATTTCATTGGGATCGTCTGATTAATCAACTTCTATATATAGCTCATCTAGTGAGTTTGTTTTTAGTATTCCAGGACCTTAACCAGTAGAGTGGGTGCATACACCCATTGGTGCGTGGTTTTTGTCAGACCTACGCATTTCCTGTCCCTTTCCTATACACAAGAGTATATGGTCATCCCAATATTTGTACCATTTATGCTGAGAAAAAACAATACAGCGGAACAAAACGGATTGGATTCAAGTATGCAATGGTGTGAAACAAAACGAGAAAACTGTAAAATGGCAAAGAACAATCACACAACACAAATTTTAACGTGGTTCAACAAGATTGTCTACATCCACAGGCAAAGACCATAAGAATTTCCACTAAAACAAACATAGAGATAACAAAATGCACGTAGACGAGTTCTCAAAACCTAAAGGAAAAATCCTAAGAAAAACCCAAAGAACTCTCCACAAAGAAGTCTTGACAAAACCCTCAATCTGCCACACTCCCAAAACCCTCGTCCATCCCTCTTATATAACAGCACACATCCTAAGAAAAACACTAATCCAACACAGGTTATACCCCAAAAAACCACTTTGGGTAATTGGACCTTAAACAGAAAAAAAATTCGGCAAAAACGGGTCATACCAGGTTGCTCTCTGGATCGTACAAGCGGGTTGTATTGGGTTGAATTCAAGTCACTTTCCTAACAATTTATTTAGCAAAATAACCTCCAGTTTCCTTTCAACGGGTGGCTGCATCCTGCATGGACAGTCAAATGTAACAAGCCAAAGAGGATCTGGAATTTTCTAGTTCAGATGGGCATGAAAACATGTTTCAGGCCAATCCGGGTTGGCCTGAATAGTTGCTCAGGACTGATGAGGCTGGCCCAAGGTAAGAAGGTAAGTCCCGAGGCCTAGGCCCAATGCCCACATTATCAGGCTTCAGATTATTCTTTGGGCCAGGCCTCAGGATGGGCTGTAAAATTCTATCTGACTGTTCATTCAACCATCAAAATTGGGGCCATTCTGAGAATGCAAGAGCCAAAGCAAGAAAATATTAAAATCCAACCAGAGCTGAATATTTTTGTGTGAAAATAAAAAATACAGAAATCATTCTTTATTATTTAAAATTCAAAATTCAAAATTGACTTAATGAGTCATTTGGCCACAGCCAACGTTACATTTGCGGGAATGAAATCACCTGCAATGGGAATAAGTGTGCCGAATTTTTACGGCGTGAAACATGGGAGGTGGGGCCCATGCACTTTTTGGTGGGGGCCCCCACAAAAAATGCATGGCCCCACCCCTCCTGTTTCATGCTGTAAAAATTTGACGCACTTACTCTGTCACAGGTGATACGAAATTAAAAATTGCTCAAATGTTTGGACCAATGGGCCTTCCCACGAGCTTGCCTGAATATTTATTTGGCCCTCTCGGCCTGGCTAAGCCGGGTCTTTGGCTCATGGGCTTTCTTTACAGCCTTAATTATAGTGTCCAATCAAAACACACATCTACTCACATTCAATATTACTTTCCACACAAGGAATCCAAACTACTGAGGTTATCCAGATGGTGCAGAAGATTAAAGAAAATGTCGAATCCTTCATCTCTTTGGGATTCAATGAGGTTATCCATCCAGGTCGTAGGGGAATCGTGGAAGATAGGGGTGGGCATAGGCCTGGCCCTGTAATTATAGTCTGGGCTTGGGCCCAAATTTTTTTAATAGACTTAGGCCTGGGCCCTAATTAATTTATTGAGCTTTGGACCAGCCTAAGAATTTAATTTTTTTTTAATGTTTGAGACTTAGGTTCAAACTCTAAACCTGTCATGTAATAACTAATGCTTTAATCAATTGAAATACAAGATTTTACTAGTTTTTGAAAGCTTAGAAAACTATAAATTTTAAATTTTGAAAAAGTATTTTTACCAACTAAGCTATATAATATTGATGATTTTAAAAGACTTAATATATTATATATATAAGAGTTCGGGTCTTGGGCCAGGCCAGGCTAGGGCTGGGCAAAAGTAAACCCGAACCCGACCCTCAATAAAAGTTCGGGCCAAGCCCACGCCCACCCCTAGTGGAAGATACCATTCAGCTTCTCCTATGTATCTCTTTCAAGGAATCAAATCCTTTCCAAAATTTTGCCACTAGCCTTGTCTCTACGCTATCAACCTCAGGAGATTATGAGTGAATTGATGAATAAATTAACATTCTTGAAGCTCTTACCATTGAGGAATCCTTTGTGAACGAGGAGATGAAGAAGATTCAATCTTTTTTATTTGAAGTTGATAATTGAGGAGGAGTCTTCAAACAAGGAAATTTTTACTATGAAAGAATGTATCTAGGAGCTAAATGTAGAGATCCTTCGGATGGAGTCATAAAGAAAAGAAAATTTTAAGGCACTGGAAGTGGTGAAAACAAAGGATGGAGAACTCCTTAAGAAACACAAGGCATTTTCTGAAGCAGCTAGGGTAACATCTAGCAAGAAGCAATCAATCAAGAAGGAACTGAAGGGAGTTGGACAGAAGAAGGAACATGCCAAACATTTCCTTTATAGTAGGGATGTTGAGTAGATTGATGAATAACTCAAGTAATATGCATTGAAGTGCATTGAATTTAGTTATGAGGTATCTGAAATGAACCATGAATTGTGGACTACGCTATACCAAGTATCCCATTTGTAACACCCTATGTTTCACCTAAAGGGTTAAAACCATAATTTTACTCTCATAAGGGTAAAGTTACCCTTTCACATATTCATATAGACCTTAGAGTGATTTAGGAACCCCTTGGACCAATTTAGAAGTATAGAACCCAAGTTAGACCACAAACTTTTCAAGTTTAGGAATTGTCCCAAGTGCATATTTGGGGTAACCTTGTAGGCATCTAGGAATATACTTTACAATAAAACAAACCATGTATAATCACAAGTTTCCTAAAAGAAGTTATAACAATTCTCCCACAAGGTATTTATCCTGACAGGTCCACAAATTTGGTGTAACTTTCTAAACCCACCAACACCAATCCTGAATGAATTAGAGTTTAATCCATATACCCATAGAAATCTCTTGAAGTCTAGTTTCCAACACAACAAATGGAGACCAGATCAGAGGTCCAACCTAAAAAATTCTGGCAGATTAATTCGATCCATGGCAGATGGATCCAAACTTAGCCGATCGATCCGCCACTTACCGGATCGATCCAAACTCTTAGAGTTTTACAAAAATTTGTCTAAAAATATGTTGGATCGATCTGGCATCCATGTGGATCAATCCGACTTATAGGTGATCAATCCAATACCCTCTAGATGAATCCGATTTAACCCAAATTTCATTTTTTTAGACCCAAATTGATTTTTCTTCATTTTGGAGAGTGTGGGACCCCTCCTCCAACTTGACCCAAAACCCTAAAAATATGATAAATAAATCCTAATGGCCTCATTTACATCAAAAAGAAAATAGTTCGAGAGGTTTAAGAGATTTGGAAGCTAAGTGTGGGAGTTTTTTCCCAATTGGATAAGTTTCACTCCTAATTTTAAAAATCTTGTAAGAATAGGTGGTTTTTTTTGTAAATATTCTAGTTCTACTTGATTAATGTTATATCTACATCATTTTATAGAGAATAGAGCAAAAGAGAAGGAGGTGTTAGAGGATTTTAGAACTTATGCAAAGAAGACGATGAAGATAGTGAGTTTACATTCAAAATGTGCTACTCCCTTTGTTCTTCTACCACTTTCTTCTTAGTTAATCTTCATTTTGATTGGTATTTTGGTTTCTCTAGTACTTGATTATTAAGTCTTTGAAGTTTAGCAAATGTATATCACTTGATCACTAGATCTATGAGATTTTTGTGAGTTCACACATGGTATGCTACTATTTTGAATTCTTGTCATTTTATTTATTAAAAATCTTTAGTTTAAATGAGATTTCAATTTCTCTTCATTTTGTTTGTCTTGTTGTTCAAGTTTGGTAAGTTTCATTCATCCGAACACTAAATACATGGAGGATTAGTGAGTTCTCAAGTTGATTGTTCTACTCTTTCCATTTTTTTGCACTTTCCTCCACTTTTAGTTGTCATTTTAGGGGAGATAACAGATTTTCATTACTTCTTGCTAAATCTATATGAGTTTGGTGATTTCAATTATTCCTTAGAGTGATTTATTCCATTATACATTGGTAGAGAGCTTGATTACGTAAAAATTCTGGATTTTATTTGTGAATGGTTAAACCTATTCCAATTGAGCATGTATTAGTCAAGATTTAATCCTCCTACTTTGCTACAATCATGAATTCATTGAAATCCTAAGTTTCTTCCTATAAGAATGTTGAATCCTTGTGAAATTAAAGAGGAAAAATGAGTTTTATTTTATATGCTTGATGGTTGCATTGATTTTTCCTATAGTTGGGATTCCTATTCATATCACCATCGCTAGTTAGTATTCTTTACTCACTTTAATTGGCTTCAAGCTTTGTTGTTTATTCTATTTTATATGTTGTTGGTCATAGATGCTTTTATTATGCTTATCACTTGATCATGTCCACTCCGGCTTAACCCAATGAGCTTCATACTAACATTATTACACTTACTTGCTTTGTTTGGGATTCTTGTCTTATGGTTGGTTTTGGAAAGTTAGAAGAGGAACTCCTATCATTTAGTTTTGGTATAAATATAAGCTATTACTTACCAGTTTGGATTAGAGAATTTGGTTTGGGAGGCGTTATCCTATATGCGTGTGGCGGAAGGGTTATCTCACACATATTACATTCATTAAAGGAATTTTTTCCCTAAGTAAGTATATTAAAGGGAGGTGTTTTTCCTATAAATCATGAAGTAATGGTATAGACTTGAGGTATTGATATGGACCCAATCACTAAGTAACATTAATAGGTGAAGAAGGTCTTATGACCCATTTTGGATACTCAATCATCGAGTCACATCAATAAGTGAAGATAACACCAGATGCCCACCAATTCTATATGAGATTTCAGTTTTGTTGGAGAGCCAGCGTGGGTATTATGAGATTTTGGTTTTGTCGGAGACCCTATATGGGTTATATGGTTTCAATTTTGTTAGAGTCCCAATATAAACTGTTCTACTGGATTTATTACAATGTGTTTTGATAAGAATTAATTCGAAGACTCTATATGGGTTGAGTTGGTTTGATCTGAGGTGTACTTTATTAGGAATCCTTATTGGGTTATGTTTGTTTAAGAGCTACATTGGGCTTCCATGAGCACATACATGGTTTTGATATCTATTAGCTAAGGTAGTGTATTTAAGATGTGCTAAAGCTTATTTACACGAGTACTTTGTAGTGAGCATTTGCATTGCACGTTGCATTTTCCTTATGAGCTATACTTTACCTGTTTCAGTTATGGACTTATGTTGATTTGACTTTATTACTTCTGTCACCTTTACTAAAATATAATCATTATTGTAGCTAGTTAGATTCTTATCTATTTTGTATGTTCTAATTTGGCATTAAGCCCTATTCATACAATTTCGATTTACTCTATGGGACATTATGTATGTTTTCTCTCAAGCTTTATAGCTTACCCATATTTTTACCATAATTTCAAGTGTTACCTCATAGTATAGGATTTTGTGCAGATCATTCCATGAGTTGGTTTGTTGGGATGAGAGGACTGCCTACTTTATCCTTTTTCTATTTAGTTTATTTTTCTACACTATTATGTATAAGATAGGGATTATTGAGACATGATCTTACTGGTTAATTAGTAGTAGTTTTTATTTGAGGAGGTTGATTATTGTAGGCTAGTTTGAGGGCCATTTGATGGTACTGTCTAGATATTTATGGTTATGCTTAGACTGAAGATTAGTCATTTATTTGATATGGATGTTTGGAATTTAATGGTTATATTCCACTGCATAGTTTAGAATGTCTATGTTTTTTGTTTACGTTGGATTATTGAGATTGAATGTCAGTTAGCATTTCATTTATTGTTTCACTGCATTGGAATATGTTTATGATCCTAAAGGTAAAATAAACAAAATTTATAATCATTAGGATATGGATTCGGATAGTAGCAGCTCGAATTCACACCTAAATAAGGTTATGAATTTTGGGGTGTTACAGTATGGTATCAGAGCAGTCAAGTTTGGATTTTGTACTCTTTACGTTTGGAGATGAGTTATTTTGGGAGATTCATTTAGATTATGTTAAGTCGACGGAAATGATATTGAGGATTGTTTGATTTATGGAGTTAAGAGTGTTTTATATATGATATAGTCTTTATGGATACAAGTAATTGACTATTGTTTTGATGTCTATAGGTGAGGATGCCACCTAGGAGGACCACTAGAACTAATTCAGAAGTCCACCACCAAGAGATTATGGCCCGGTAGGTGTTTTTGGGAGGTAATCCGTAGTTTAACTGAGGTAATTTGAGAGCATGTCGCAAGAGGTGTGCTACTTAGAGACAAAGAGGTTGTGCATGAGGATAGGATTATCAATAATTTCTAGTGTATAGGACCTCATGAGTTCCATGGTACTTTAAATCTCATGGAGGTAGAGGCCTAGTTGATGTAGATCAAGAAGAGAGGTCTTGAACTGCCCTGAGGACTAGAAGGTGAATCTAGCCACTTTCATCTTGCAAGGCAAGGCAGAACACTGGTGGCGAGCTGCTAAGCATGCTTTGGTTTATGATGGAGAGCTCGTGACTTTAGACATGTTTCTAGATGACTTCTACACCAATTACTTCCCTGAGAGCATTTAAGACCAGAAGGAAGTTAAGTTTATGGGTCTTGTTTAAAGCAACATGTCTGTGCTTCAGTATAAGGCAAAGTTCATTAAGTTGTCCCGCTCTTCATCTCACTTTATCCTTGATGACAAGAGCAAGGCCAAGAGGTTTTAGAAGGGGTTACGACTAGCAAATTTGCACCTGTATGATACCTTTGTGACTCAGGTCTTTTGTCGATGTTGTTGAGATGAGACTGCAAAACTGGTGGAGCAGAACTGTGATGAGCTCACCAAGAGCCGTGACTAGGGTGCAAAGCATCCTCAACTTGGTGGGTATGGCTTGAAGAAAGACATTGATGCCAGAGGGTTCGAGAAGCGAGCAGTTGGGAGAGAGAGAGAGAGCTAGATTTTGCACTAAGTGTCGTAGGGGGCACGATGCACCATAGTGCCCATAAGATTCTAGAGCTTGCTTTCATTGTGAAGAGGTGGAACACATAGCCTAAGATTGTCCCCTAAAGAAGCAACAATAAGGTCAGCTATATCCACAACAACGTCTATGTCAGCAACCACATGAACTATTGCCTCAGCGTGAGGGGCACCATCATCAAGAATAGGTGGGGAATATTGATAGTAGGCCTACTAATCAAGGCCGAGTTTACATGGTGGCTGGAACAAACGTGGGATCATCTGGAGTGGAGAGAGGTAATTTCATACTTAGTTTTAACATAAGTATATTGTCTTGTTATCGTTATTGCATGTTATATGTTGACATAGTATATGTGAATATGCCCTAATTGAGGATAGGAACATGATAACTTTTGTATATGTGGTTGGATTGTCACTTCACTTTATGAGTGGTAATGATGTGGTGATAGCATATAGTTTCTACCCTATTTTGGTTGAGTACTAGTAGATGATAAAAAGAGGAGTTCCAAGAAGGAACCACTAGGAGGGGTTGTCTCAAGAATTTATTTATATTTACTTATTAAGGGAGGGGCTATCCCACATGTAGCGCATGCATTCATTTATCGGGAGGTGTTGTCCCATATATATGTGTCGAAGGGGTTATCCCACACGCATTGCATTCATTTATTGGGAGACATTGTCCTACATATGTGTATTGGAGGGGTTATCCCACATGTATTGTATTCATATGGGAGTCGTTGTCTTACATACGTGTTCCAGATGAGATATCTCACACGAATTACATTCATTTATCGGGAGGTGTTTTCCCATATACGTGTGGTGAAGGAGTTATCCCACATGCATCGCATTCATACATTGGGAGGTATTGTCCCAAGCGCGTGTGATTCGGAGGGGTTATCCCACATGCATTGCATTCATTCCTTGGGAGGTGTTATCCCACATATGTGTGCTGGAGGGGTTATCTCACATACATCGCATTCATTTGTAAGGCATTGTCCCACATACGTGTGTTGGAGAGGTTATGCCACACGTATCGTATTCATTTAAGAAGCGTTATCCCACATACGTGTGTTGGAGGGGTTATCCCACATGCATTGTATTCATTTATTTGGGAAGCGTTGTTCCACATACGTGTGTTAGAGGGTTATCCCATGCATATTATAGTCATTTGGGAGGCATTGTCCCACATACGCGTGTCGAATGAGTTATCCTACACACATTACATTCATTTATCGGGAGGTGTTCTCTCACATATGTGCATCAGAGGAGCTATCCCACACGTATTGCACTAATTCCTTGGATTCATTCTTTGGGAGGAGTTATCCCACATGTATTCTAATTTTGGGGATGTGACCCTATTTGTGTCTGCTATAAGAAGTGGTAATTTATATTATGTTCAACCTAAGTTGACAACTTAAAAACCTCAGGATGTTCAATGGGTTATCTAGTTTTGACAGTAGGTAAACAAAAGCTTAGAGACATATGGGATGTAAAGTAGGTCAAGCCTAGTGGGTGGACGAGAATGGAGACAAAGTATCCATGCTTGTCAAAAAGGCTTGGAAATGCCAAATTCAAGGATGAAATCTTTTTATAATGAGGGGAGAGTGTAACACCCCAAGTGTCCCTTATGGGTAAAACTGTAATTTTACCCCTATAAGGGTAAAGTTTCCCTTTTACTTATTCATATAGACCTTAGAGTGGTTTAGGAATCCCTTGGACTAATTTAGAAGTACAAAAACCAAGTTAGATCACAAACTTTTCAGGTTCAGGAGTTTTTCCAAGTGTGTATTTGGGGTAAACTTGTAGGTAAACCTGTACCAACCCCAATATAACTTGGGGATAAGACATACATATTTGGAAAGATCTAGGAGTCTACTTTTCAACAAAACAAATAGTGTCAATCACAAGTTTTTTAGAATAAGTTATGACAATTCTCCCACAAGGTGTCTGTGTTAATAAGCCCACAAATTTGGGGTAACTTCCCAGGCCTACCGATACCAATCCTGAGTGAATGAAAGTTCAATCCATATACCCCTAGAAATCTCTTGAAGTTTAGTTTTCAACGTAGTAAGCGGCGACTAAATTAGACTTTTCTAGAGAAAGTTATGGGTGTTTTAGTGCGAAGAGGTTGAACTTAGAAAATTTTGGCAGATTGATCTGACCCATGCTGGATGGATCTGAACTTAGCGGATCAATCCACTACTTACCAGATCGATCTGATCTGTAGGAGTTTTGCAAAAAAATTCAAAAAACATGCAGGATCGATCAGGCATCCATGGAGATCAATCCGACTTATGGGGGATCGGTTTGATACCCTCTAGATCGATCCGATTTAACCCAAATTATATTTTTTTAACCCAAATCGATTTTTCTTCATTTTAAGGAGTGTGGGACCCCCCAACTAGACCCAAAACCCTAGAAATGTGATCAAGAAACTCTAATGGCCTCATTTACATCAAAATCAAAAAAAGTTAGAGATGTTTAAGAGATTTGGGAGCTAAGTGTGGGAGTTCTTCCCCAATTAGGTAAATTTCACTCTTAACTTTGAAAATTTACAATAATTTGTGGTTTTTTCTTTAATCTTCTAGTTCTACTTAATTAATGTTATATCTACATCATTTTACAGAGAATAAAGCAAAAGGGAATGAGGTATTGGAGGATTTTAGAGCTTAGGCAAAAAGGAAGGTTAAGATAGTGAGTTTACATGCATGATGTGCTCCCTTTGTTCTTCTACCATTTTCTTCTTGATTAATCTTCATTTTAATGGTATTTTGGTTTTTCTAGTACTTAAGTATTAAGTCTTTGAAATTTAGCAAGTTTACATCACTTGATCACTAGATCTATTAGATTTTTGTGAGTTTTCACACATGGTATGCTACTCTTTTGAATTCTTATCCTTCTATTCATTGGAAATCTTTAGTTTAGATGAGATTTCAATTTTTCTTCATTTTGTTTGCCTTGTTGTTCAAATTTGGTAAATTTCATTCATCCAAACACTAAATCCATGGAGGATTAGTGAATTCTTGAGTTGATTACTCTATTCTTTCCATTTTTCTATACTTTCCTCCACTTTTGGTTATCATTCCAGGGGATATTATAAATTTTCATTGCTTCTTGTTAAATCTATATGATTTTGGTGATTTTAATTATTCCCTAAAGTGATTTATTCCATTATACCTTGGTAGAGAGCTTGATTATATAAAAAATTTGGATTATATTTGTAAATGGTTAAGCATATTCTGAT
>JAOXJP010151090.1:0-13110 GCA_025762735.1 Platanus orientalis | reverse complement strand
ATATATAAAACATAATGACTAATTTAAATTAATAGTCATATTATAGTATTGTAGGTTATTTTACTTTATAAATACTACTGCAAATTATGTTACATTGCTTTTGACATTAGTCCTAACATAACGGATACAAATATATTATCCTAATTTAATGAATTTGATTAATCAGATATATCCATATTTGTATCCAATATTTGACTAACTTAATGGATACAAATATGAACCTATATGTATCTTATTCAATTAAATATCCATTCATTTAAAAATATCCAATTATAAATGAGCTAATTCGGATATACTAATATCTGCCTCAAATACAGCTCATTTGCCTCCCTAATGACACATGAATTAAAACTCCCATCCAACCTCCTGGTCGTTATAAATATGGGGACGAGTAATAACACTCCATTTTTCTAAATAGAGATGTAACACCCCGTGCTATGCTTTAAGGCTAAAATTGTAATTTTGTATTATAAGAGTAAAATTGTCTTTTTACATGTTTTATAAAGACAATAAAATGGTTTAAGAACTCTATAAATTGATATAGAATGTTGGGTTTAAGCTTGAACTCAAACCTGCCAAATTCAAAAGTCATCCTGATTACGTATTTGGGATAACTTCTCAAACCCACCAACACCAATCTCGAGTGAATTAGGGTATAAGATATATATCTTTGGATAGATCTTGAAATCTAGTTTCTAATACAATAAACGGTTAGCAAAAAGAGTTTCCTAGAAAAAGTTATGCCCATTTTACTATCGGGTATCTGAGCTGAAAAGTTCAAAAAACCTATGCACCATACCTGATCGATCATGGAACATGGTGTATGTCCCTTTGGTGATCCCATGATCTATCACCAAGGGGCTAATCAATTATGGTTTTGGGAAAATGTTGAAAGTTACAGAGTTTTGCATATTTGACCATTTATGATGTGGCCTTCAATCATTGGACCCCCACACATGTGAGAACACGTCTAGGATGACTTAGAACCCTATTTACACTTCATCTAGATCATTTAGCCTCATTAAAATTAAGAGGGAAAAACTTAAAGAGATTAAGGAAGTTCTTGAGTTAAGTGAGAAAGATTTTTTCTCAATTTGATAAATTTCACTCCCAACCTTGAAAATTTGGTAGGATAGATCTTTTTCTTCCTAGATTTAGCCTAAATAAGTATATATTCCTATTTCTTTAACTTAATTTATATGTTATAATCATAGAATACTTTGTTTACTCATAGATGAATGAGGGATTGACAAAGGCAAAGGGATTTTGGAGGATGATCATCTTGTGCATTGAAGGTTTGAGCATTTGGTGAGTGGATATACATTTTAAGCTCATTTGCCTTTCCTAAGATCTCAGATTTGATGTTTATGGGTTATGCTTTGGTTGCTTCATCTCTATTTACTTTTGATAATGTTGATTTGTTATAGATGAATCATGTTTCCTTGGTATGAGCATGTTGATTAGTATTTTCATGTTGGTTCCATGATGTTCTTAGGTTTTAGAGTTGTGTTATTGTGAATGAAGCTTTGTGAGATGATTTTGATGGTCTCTAACCTATGTGAAAGAGTTTGGGAGCTTGATTCATTTGTTTTATAAGGATTGGAAGGTTTATCATGGTAAAGATTAGATTCCCCCTTTGATTTCCTTTGAATTCCTTAATTATTGACTCTACATGTTTGATAAAATGCCTCTTATAGATTATCTATATTACTCTTATGTTTCTTGGATGTTTTTGGGTTCCTTACGTGAACCTAATGTCTCCTAAGATAAATTCTTTTAAATATATATTATCTTATGGAAATTTTTGATGCTTTATTATTTTCCTGTGTTAGTTCCTTAATTCGTGCACTCTACATGTTTGATAAAATGCCTCTTATAGATTATCTATATTACTCTCATGTTTCTTGGATGCCTTTGGATTCCTTGTATAATACCCCACATTTCATTCAAAAGGTAAAATGATAATTTTTTTTCTATAAAGCTAAAATTTTTATTTTCTATATGTTAGACAGACCCTAGAATAGCTTAGGGATCTCTTGGACCAAGCTTGAAGTGTAAAACCCAAGTTGGACCTCAAACTTGTCAAGTTTGAAAATCATCTTGATTGCATACTTAGGGTGAATTCCCGGGTCCATTGACACCAATCTTAAATAAAAATGAGTATGATCTACACCTTGTTGGAAATATATTCAAGTCTTCTTTTCAATATGACAAATGAAATCTTATTAGGAGTTTTCTAGAGAAAGTTATGTCAATTTTCCCATGGGGTGTCTATGCTGCTAAGTTCACTAATTTTGAGGTAACTTTGAAGATACACCAATATAATTGTAGTAAGAATTAGAGTGAAATTTATATACAGTTAGAAATATCTTGAAGTCTAGTTTCTAACCCAATAAACAGTTCATAAAAAGGAGGTTTCTATAGAAAGTTACACTTGATTTACTAAATGGTGTCCGAGTAGAAGGAAAACTAGAATCAGGACCGGTCAGGGAGGTTTTGGGACCAGTCCTGCCACCCATTTCTTTGCAAGACCGGTCATGATGACCCCAGGACCATTCCTAATGATCCATGACTGGTCATGGTGACTTTGTGACTAGTCCCGAGTGGAAAAATCTTTAAAAATATGTAAAAATGGTGATTTTTGTCATATTTTCAACGTGGCTTGTTTTGGTTGGACTCCCATACATGTGGAATCTCATCTTGGACAAATTATAACTCATCTAAATTCTTATTTAAGTCACTTTGCTTCATTAGAACAAAGAGAGAATGGATAGAGAGGCATGTGAGGAGAAGATGGAGTTCTTCCCCAAATTGGGTAAGTTTCACTCTCAACTCTAGAAAACTTTATGGATAGGTCACTTTCTTTCTAGATTTAGCTTAAATGACTATAAATTCTTATTTCTCTATCATAGTTTATAGTTTCTAACCATGAATTTTTTGTTTACTCATAGAAGAAGGAAGATTAAACAAAGGAAAAAGAGTTTTGGAGGAGTTTTCTCTTCAAGGCAAAGAGGATTAGTATTTGGTGAGTTGGATATGTTGTTTATGCACACTTTCCTTTTTTAAGATCTTAGATTTGTTTTTTGAGAGTATATTTTGGTGGATTCATCTCTATTTCCTTTTGATAATGATGATTTCCTAGAGATGTACCATGTTTCCTTGATATGAGCTTGTTGGTTAGTGTTTTTCTTGTTAGTTTCCATGGTATCCTTAGGTTGTGGAGTTGTGATATTGTGAATAGAGCTTTATGGGAATGTTAGGATTATCTCTAACATATGTGAAAGTGTTTGGGAGCTTAATTTACATGGTTTGTAGGGATTAAAAGGGTTTCTTGTGGTGAAGGATGGGTTTACCCCTTTGATTTTCTTGAGTTCCTTAATTTTTACATTCTACTTGTCTGGTGAAATGCCTCTTATAGATTTTTCATATTGTTTATATGTTTCTTGAATGCCTTTTGATTCCTTACATAAGCCTAATGTCTCCTATGATAAATTCCTTCAATTATATGTTGGCTTATGAAAATTTGTGATGCTCTGTTTGTTTCCTATGTTAGTTCATTAATTCTTGCACTTTATTTGTTTGATAAAATGCCTCTTACAGATTTTACATATTACTCACATATTCTTTGGATGTCTTTTGATTCCTTGTATAAGTGTAATGTATTTTATAATAGATTCTCTCAAATATATGTTGGTTTCTGACAAATTGTGATGCTCTATTAACTTCTTATGCTAGTCCATCACTCTTTTTGGTATGTTTCATTTGATTTATATTATACAATAATGAATTGTGTTAAATTTATTAATCCTTATGTGACTATGTTACCTTTACATCATGTGATATCTCTTAGTAGCATGTACATATTATCATCGACATGGTTTACTCTGTGATTTTTATGTGGTATTTACCAGGGATTTCTACATGAGTTTGTAAAAATGATTTGAGGTACTTAGTTTTTCTACCTACATGAATTTTGTCATCAAATTATTTTACATTCATGAGTATCTATTAGGCCTCTAGTAATGGGCCAAGTACTTTCACTTGCATATTAGCATTTGACCAATTTTCATGTGATCTTCTACTACTTCCTTGGACTCTTCATGAGATGCAACACATAGATATTTCAAATGGTATGATTATGTAGTATCTACCTTCTTTAATTAAAAAATGATTTTGGAACGTGGTTTTGGTTGTGAGGATTTGATATAATACTCTTATGTGAGAATATACCCAATTGAGCCCAGAGACCCTAAGTGGGTTAGTCATTGTGACATTTATATATGTGTAGGGTTACAAATTTTTCATAACAAGATCCCACATGTTTAGGGGACCAATGAACAAGTGCCACATCAAAAATCACCTTTTGGGGTAATTTTCAACCATTTTTTATTTTCTAGTTATCGGGACCCTGAACCCTCGACTTGACAGGAGAGCCCTCACCTTCATCGGCGAGATCTTGGGCACCCCATAGGCGAGCACTTACCTCAGTAGGTGAGCCTGCCTCGGCTTAAGAAACTCGAACCTCCCAATTTTTTTTAGCAAAATCCATTATGGGGAAAATGATTGTAACTTTATCTAAAAAACTTATAATTGGACATCGTTTATCCCGTTGAAAAGAATACTGGATGAAATTTCCAACAACTTATGTTAGTTCACTCGGGATTGGTGTTAGTGGGCCTAAGAAGTTAGCCCAATTACGTAGTTGGGAAAACTTCTGAAGTTGAGTAGTTTTAGGTTCAACTTGGGTTCCATACTTCTAAATTAGTCTAATAGATTCTTAAACCACTCTAAGGACTGTATAAGCATGTGAATGGACATTTTTATCCTTATAGAAATAAAATTATAATTTTACCCTTTAAGTGCAACACAGGGTGTTACATTCTCCCCCTTTATAAAAATTCAGTCCCTGAATTTACGCGTAGCTTGGTTTTGAAATAGATGCGAGTACTTGGTCCTTATTTCATTCTCTCCTTCCCAAGTGACCTCTTCTTCTAAATGATTGCATCATAATACTTTCACATAAGGAACCACCTTGTTTCGTAGGACTTGCTCCTTACGGTCAAGAAGCATTATTGGTTGTTCTTCATATAAAAGATCCTCACGCATTTGAAGTAGCTCATATTCCAAGATGTGAGAAGGATTGTGTATGTACTTCCACAACATAGACACATGGAAAACATGATGCACATGTGGCAATTATGGGGGTAATGCCAAATCATAAGCGAAGTTACCAACTCGCTTCAAGATCTCGAAAAGTCCAATGAATCTTGGGTCAAACTTGCTTTTCTTCCCGAATCTCATCACACCTTCAGTCGGCAATACTTTGAGGAACACGTGGTCACCTTCTTCAAATTCAAGGTCATGTCTCCTCTTGTCGACATAACTTTTCTGTCTACTCTATGTTGTTAACAACCTATCATGGATAAGCTAAATCTTTTCATTAGTCACTTGGACGAGCTCAGGTCTAAGAATCTTCCCCTCACCAACCTCATCCCAACAGATCGGGGATCGACATCATCTACAATATAAGGACTCATAAGGGGCTATTTAAATGATATCTTAGTAGCTGTTGTTGTAGGCGAACTCAATCAATGGTAGGTGAGCATCCCAACTACCTTTCAGATCAACGACATAAGCCTTCATCATGTCTTCTAAGGTCTGGATAGTCTTCTTAGCTTTGTCCATCGGTTTGAGGATGGAAAGTCATGCCAAAATAAAGTTTGGTTCTCATGGCTTGTTGTAAGCCTCTCCAAAATCTAGAAGTAAGCCTTGGGTCTCTGTCAAATACAATGCTAACTGGAAGACCGTGTAAACGCACAATATCACCCACATAAAGGTGTGCCAACTTGTCGAAAGAGTAAGTGACTCAAATCGGTAGGAAATGGGTAGACTTGGTTAATCTGTCAACGATCACCCAAATAACATTGAATCCCTTACTTGTCTTGGGCAATCCTATGATGAAGTCCATGGAAATGTGTTCCCACTTCCATTCTGGAATCTCTAATGGTTGTAGAAATCCAGCTGGTCTTTGATACTCAGTCTTGACTTGTTGACATGTCAACCACCTCGCCAAAAACTCTGTAATCTCTCTTTTCATCCCACTCCACCAATAGTAGCTCTTCAAGTCATTATACATCTTCGAGTTACTAGGATGTACTGCATAGGTAGAATGATAAGCTTCTTCCAAAATTTATGTTTTTAAGTCAGGATCATTTGGAACACATAAACGGTTGTCAAATCTCAATGAACCATCTTTATGAAGAAAAAAGTCCGTCCGAGCACCACTCCTCACTTCATCCATAATCTTCATAAGTTGAGGATCACCTCTTTGAGCATTTATCTCCTTGTCAAGGATAGTGGGCTGCACTTTAAGGTGCACAAGAAGTACACTCAACTCATTCATTTGAAGATCCATCTTCATCTCTTTTAGCTTCTCACAAAAAGATGTCCTCCCCACAATCAATCTAGCTAAAAAACTCAACAACTTCCTACTCAACACGTCAGCCACAACATTTGCCTTGTCGGGGTGGTAGTGAATGGTATAGTCATAGTCCTTTATTAATTCCATCCATTACCTTTATTTAAGATTTAACTCTTTTTGCAAGAAAATATACTTCAGATTCTTATGATCCATGGTTTCACATGTCTCGCCATAGAGGTAATGTCTCCAAAATGTCAAAGCAAACACAATAACAACTAACTCTAAGTCATGTGTGGGGTAGTTTAATTCATATGGCTTTAGTTGTCTAGATGCATATGCAATCACCTTGCCTTAATGTATAAACACATAACCTAAGCTTTGCCTTGAAGCATCGCAATACACAACATAACCTCCAGATCCCGAAGGTAAAGTGAGAACTAGTGCAGACACTAGCTGGTCCTTTAACTCTTGGAAGCTCTTCTCACATGTTTTGCTCCATTCAAACTTTGCATTCTTTTAGGTCATTTTTTCAAAGGCCTTGTAATGCTTGAAAAACCTTAAACAAACATCCTATAGTAGCTAGCTAAACCCAAGAAACTACGAATCTCATGGACATTCGTTTGTCTCGACCAATTCACTACAGCCTCTATCTTCTTAGGATCAACAAAAAATCCCATCTTTGGAGATCACATGGCCAACGAATATAACTCAATCAACTAGAATTCACATTTGTTGAACTTTACATAAAACTTTCTTTCCCTCAAAATCTGTAGTGATCCTCAAATGCTTATCTTGCTCTTCTGGACTCTTAGAGTAAACAAGAATGTCATCGATGAACACAATCACAAAGGTGTCTAAATGAGGTTTGAACACATGGTTCATCAAGTCCATAAAAGCAGTAGGGGCATTTGTTAAGCCAAAAGACATAACCAGAAATTCATAGTGTCCATATCTAGTGTGGAAAGTCGTTTTCATTATGTCTTCCTTCTTGATTCAAAATTGATGGTAGCCCAATCTAAGGTCAATCTTTAAAAATACTTTAGCGCCTTACAACTGATCAAATAAGTCATCAATTCTCGGCAACAAGTACTGTTCTTCATAGTCAACTAGTTTAACAATTGACAGTTGATGCACAACCACATCGAACCATCCTTCTTCTTCACGAAGAGTACTGGTGCACCCCAAGGTGACACCCTTGGGCGGATGAAGCCCTTGTCGAGCAACTCTTGAAGTTATATCTTTAATTCCTTTAATTCAACGGGTGCTATACGGTATAGGGTTATAGATATAAATGTGGTACTAAGGACTAAATCAATGGCAAACTCAATCTCTCGGTCCAGAGGTAAGCCGAGAAGATCTTCTGGAAATACATCCACAACGTCCCTAACGACTAGAATGTCGTCAATCTTTGCCCCTTCGGTTTGGCTATCAACTACATAAGCCAAATATCCTTGGCAACCTCTTTGATGAAGTTTGTCTACCTGAATCGTAGAAATCACACTCGAAAATGAGTCATGTATCACTACTTGGAATTCAGGCTAACCAAGTAGATGAAACACTACCTCCTTTGAGTAACAATGGAGAGTGGCATGGTGTGCTACCAACCAATCCATTCCCAAAATTACGTCGAAGTCATTTATATCAAGTAGAATCAAATCTGCGGACAACTCTCTATTCCCAATCTTGAATACGTAAGACCTACATACCAACTCTATTAGCATGGTCTTCCCTAATAGTGTAAAGACGGTCAAAACAAAATCTGACAACTCGGGAAAGGAATCGACATGTCTCATATAGTGGCAAGCAATAAAAGAATGAGTGGATCCTAGGTCAATCAAGATCCATGCATCATAACTGAATAGGGATAGTGTACTTATGACAACAAACAAAGATGCTTGGGCATCCTGCTCGGTGATGGCGTACACATGCCTTGGAACTCTGGCCTTCTGCTTCGCCTGCTCAAGTACAGTGGTTTGATCTCTCTTTCACTCTGAGTAGTCACTAACAATGTGGCTAACTCAACCATACTTAAAGTAAGTGCTAGTCTCTCTAAAGCACATTCCAGCATGGAAACAACCACACCTCGGGCATGGTGGTCTAAAATTAGTTTGCCTTGGCATCTTAGTAATGCTAGTCTTATTGGTGTTCTTTGCTCTTCTTGGTCCTATAGGTTGAGGGTGCTTCATGCCCTTATCTTGACTCTTGGCAAGCTCATCATAATCACAGTCAATTAGTTGTGCAGTCTCAACGACCTCAGCAAAGGTCCTCAAGTAAGCAGTGGTCATCCGTGTGCGGATAGCAGTCCTAAGTCCCCTTTGAAACTTCTTAGCCTTGGTTTCATCATCTCTTGTTATCTGTGGTGAAAAATAAGCCAACTCAATGAACTTCTCCTTTTACTAGAGAACAGTCCTGCCACCCTGGGCGAGTTCAAGAAACTTAAGCATCTTCTTATCTCTCCATCCCTTTGGAATGAAATATTGGCAAAAAGCATGAAGGAACATGTCCCATGTAGGTAGCTCATCAGCGCCATACTGGAGGTGTCGTAGGTGGCCCTCCACCAATGCTTCGCCTCGCCCTTCAATACAAATGTAGCAAGGGACACTTTCTGCTCAGAGGAGCACTCCATGACATCAATTATCTTCTCCAACTATATGATCCAGTTCTTAGCCTCCATGGGGTCAGAGGTCTCCATAAACTCTGGCGGGCCCATCCGACAAAACAGCTCATAGGTATCATTGCCACCTATAACCATCCACCCTTGGGTCTGTCCTCCATGAGTGACGTGCTCTTTGACCACACTAACCAGCTCTCTAATAGCACCCAGAACTCTAGTCAGGATATCAACGTCCAGCTGTGTAGGAGTGGATGACTCACAAGGGGTGCTTCTCTTTGGTGACATCTTTGGGTCCTAAAATAAGACAAACAACATGTCTTAGAACTAGGATGTAGTAGTAATCATCTATTTAACTCTAAGATACTTGAAATTACTAATCTTAGACATCAAACATGAATAATCAATCAATCCTCAAATATTTATACTAAATACCTTAATCCTTAACTATAAAATAGCACAGATTGTCTATAGAATTTGTAAACCTAGGCTCTGATACCAAATTGTCATGACCCAAATCCGTGGGCTATGAAGTGGACCGGGTTTGGATTTATGACATGGGAATAATCGGCTCCAAACCCCGTGTGGACCTGTTACTCACACGAGGAGACCAACGTGTGCTCAGAGTGGGTCATTAACCTTCTCACCTAATCATATAATGTTTTTATAAACATGCATTTATTTATCCTTTCATTTAATCTTAGTCACATCCATTTAAGTCTATTTCAATATAACACATCGCAACGGACTGAGAATAATGATGACATAATCTAAATAAGTGTAACAAAGATAAATATCAATTAGTCTAAAAGCATCCCATAGTCATCCAATGTAGAAAGGGCTAAATATGCCTATAAAAGTATATACATCCCATAACCCTATAGGCATAACAAGTAACAAAAGCACATCTCCCATCAAATAAATTATAAATTGAAACTAAACTATAGTGAAATATCCAAGTCAACTGTCCAACCACCAACCTTCTCTCTTTCAGCCTAAGTCATAGTTCAACCTGCACGCCTACACACCTACGGGTGTTGTCAATTGGGGTAAGGTTAATGGGCTTAGAGGGATGGTATATAGTTTATACAACATTAAGGAAGAGAACATATAATCACAATAATATATAGGAATAATTGAGGTAACTAAGGAATCGAAGCAAGAATAAGAGTACATCAAATCTACAAAATATGTATCTTTTCTAAGATCTGAGTACACACAGGTCATAAGATAATCACAGGAATATCTAAACTAAATTAGGCGGAGTCATGCATATGCTACATGCTAAGTACTATTACACATGTGTAGTAGTGTATGTGTCACATGCAAATCATAATGGTGTTCCATCATATACCATATCTAAGTGTAAACTAACCATAACAAGTCTTTGGTGGGAATAAATCAAATGAACCACATAAAAGTCTCCGACATAGTAAGTATATCATATAATCGAATAAGGTCTTTGACCATCACATCAAATAACCCATATAAGGGTTTCTGTCATAGTACATCATATCACATATGTTGGGCCACTAGGGCCGTCTTCACATATTAATGTAACCCGGTGATCAGGTACCTGAAGCCATGAAAGTTAACCCATAAGGGGCCTCCTGGGTCATAAGATCAATGGACACGATGACCATCTTCATCTATTAATGTGACCCAGTAATTGGGTACCTGAAGCCATAAGGCTAACCCATGAAGGGGTCTACAGGGTCATAAGACCAATGAGCATGACGACCACCTTCACTTATTATTGTGACTCGGTGATTGGTACCTAAAACTATAAGGCTAACCCATGAAGGGGTCTATGGGCCCAGAAAGGGTAACCCACATAAAAGTCTCTAGGCTCATAAAGGGTAACACACATAGGGGTCTATGGAACTATGTCTAGCCAACTTATATAAGGGTCTCCAGGGTCATAAAGACCATACATATATATAAAGGTCACAAGGACCAACCCACTTAGGGGTTTCTGGGCCCAATAGGGCATATTCCCGCATAGGGGTATAATATCAAATCCTCACATCCGAAACTACATTCCAAAATCATGTATTTGTAAAATATGGTAGATCCTACATAATCATACCATATGAAATATCTATGTGTTCCATCTCATGAAGAGTCCAAGGAAGTTGTAGAAAATCAAATAAAATGGATCAAATGCTAATATATAAGTGAAGGTACTTGACCCATAACTAGAGGCATAAGGGATATTCATGAATGTAAAATCATTTTATGACAAACTTCATATAGGTAGAAAACCAAATATCTCAAATCTTTTTTTTTTAAACTCATGTAGAAATCCCATATAAAGAGCCATATAAAAGTCACAGAGTAAACCATGCCAATGATAACATGCACATGCCACTAAGAGATATCACATGATGTACATAGTAACGTAGCCACATGAGAATCAATATAATTAGCACATTTCATCATGGTGTAACATAAATCGAAAGAATTGAAGCACACCAAAGAGAGTAATAGACTAACATAGAGAGTCATTAGAGCATCACCAAATTCCATAAGCTAACATATATTTGAGAGAATCTAACATAGGAGACATTAGGCTCATGCAATGAATCAAAAGACATTCAAGAAACACATTAATAGTATAAAAAGTCCATGAGAGTCATTTCATCAAACATATAAAGTGCAAGAATTAAGGAACCTAAGGAAATCAAAGGGGGTAAACCCATCGTTCATCACAAAAAGACCCTTCAAATCGCTACAAACTATGTAAATCAAACTCCCAAATACTTTCACATATGTTAGAGATCATCCTAACCATCCCACAAAGCCCAAATAGAGATTATTCTACCAAAACATACTCTCAAACAACAAATCTAAGATCCTAAAAAAGGAAAGTGTGTATAAACAACATATCTCACATAATCCATGAAATCGAGGTTCTACATAAGGAAAAGATCAAACTCATAAAGAATAAATGTAGAATCACCAAAACCAATATCATTTTGCATAAATCTAAGGTACTAAAAAAGGAAAGTGAGTATAAAATGCATATCCACTCACACAATCTTTGAAATCAAGGTTCTACATAAGAAAATAATAAAAGCTCATAAAGAATAGATGTAGAACCACCATATCCAAGATCATTTTGCATAAATTGTGATGCTAAGAATGGAAACGTGAGTATAAACTGAATATCCATTCACTATATTGGGTTTTCCTCATTGCTTAAGCTTCAAAGTCTTCCAAGGCCTCCTTTCCCTTCACTCTATCTTCTGTAAAAGTGATGTAGAACTAGTGTAATTAGATGTAACATGAAGAACTAGGAAGAAAATAAGCTATTCTAATAGATTTTTAGAGTTGGGAGTGAAACTTACCCAATTGGAGAACTCTCACACTAAGCTCAAGAACTTTCTTTAATTTCTCTAACTATTTCCCTATTTGTTCTAATGAGGAGAAATGACATAATTGAGGTGTTAGTAGGGTTACAAATTACCCATGACAAGATCTCACATGTTTGGGGGACCAATGAGAAAGTGCCACATCAAAAATCACCTTTTTGGGCAATTTTTAGTCATTTTTTATTTTCTAGTTCTCGGAACCCTGAGCCCTTGCCTCAACAGGCAAGTCCTTTGGACCCCCCTTAGTGAGTGCTTGCCAATTGAGGCGAGTTATCGGGCACCCCCTAGGTGAGTGCTTGCCTCAATAGGCGAGCCCTCGGCCTGAGAAACCCAAACCTCCCTAGTTTTTTTAGTAAAATCCACTGAGTTTTTTTATAGAAAACTCAGAATTTGGAACTGTTTATCGCGTTGGAATGAAGACTTGATGAACTTTTCAACAAGGTATGTATCATACTCTAGTTCACTCAGGATTTGTATTAGGGGGACCAAGAAGTTACACCAATTATGTAGTTGGAAAAACTTCAAACTTGAGTAGTTTTAGGTCTAACTTGGGTTTTATACTTCTAAATTGGTCCAATAGGTTCCTAAACCACTCTAAGGTTTGTTTAAGCATGTAAAAGAATAGTTTTATTCTTATAGAGACAAACTTACAATTTTACCCCTTAAGTGCAACACGGGGTGTTACACTTTACATGAGCCTAATG
>JAOXJP010151079.1:0-13110 GCA_025762735.1 Platanus orientalis | reverse complement strand
CTTATCTGCTCAGATTCCCTTAAATACTCTAAAAAGAGCAACAAATCAAGTCTAAAAATCAGGTGCTCAACCGACTCCCGAGAGTTCACCCAAATTCAGAATTTTAATTTCTTAGTAGCCACCTCACAGTAAATTCAAGGCCTCCAAACTATTAAATTTGCACTAGATTACAGAAATCCTATAGCCCAAGCCATCATTTCTGCTTAAGCCAAGATACAGCACTTTTTGTCTGTATTTGATAGATGCAATGCCCTAAAAATTCTCCCAGACTCGGAATGTGGCAAGGTCAAGCCCATGTTCTTAATTTCACCCTTACCCTCAAAATATTATTTCACAAACTCGAGCATCAGAGAATGTTCGGTAGCTTAATTTTGCCAGCCTTTAGGTAGCTCCAGAAACCCAATCGCTCCAAGTGACCCTGCTTCAAAAATCTCTCGCTAACTACCCAAGAATCCAGTGGACAGTTTGTCAGCTCCTATAGCTCTGAGACTTTCCAAGATTCCAATCCCCCAAACATGAGCCATAACAGAGATCTACAGAAAAATTAGCAGCATCTCCAGTCTAAAATTCTCTAACTGCCCAAAAAAGGGTTTTTGACCCAATTTTCTGTCCATGCATTTAAGAGCTTTTCAAGTTAAGAAACCCTGATTTCACCCCATTACCCTTATTGTAATTTGGTTCTCACTGGTCCAGCGCGACCGAAATATCCGCGACCTTGAAAGCAGACACTAAATTTGTCAACTTTCGAGCCTAAAAACTCATAATAGTTGATGGCATAGTGAGGGTTCGAGAACCCTAAAAGCATTTAATGCCTATTAATGAGCTAAGACTTTTCAACCTTAGCTCATTAATGGCATTTAATGCATTCACACCTTATGCCTAATTCTACCAACCATTGGATTGGAATTTCCTCATGTGCACCCTCACCCCTCACCCTTAGATATAGGTCTTGAATTTCAAATCCCTAGTGCCCCCTCTAGGTCCCCCCAAATGGTATAAGTGCCTCCCTTTGATATTTGCAACCTATCATATCCTACTAAATGACATCCTAATCTATGCCCTTGTCCACCTCACCAATCCTAGTGAATAAGCACACTCTTATTCTCATCTTCCACCTCAGATCTCTAAACTAATCCTAGCCTCTCCCTTGTCTAAGTCACTAAATAAAAGACCCTTTAATCCTAGCCACCCATTCTCATGTTAATCCTAACCCTACACAAAAAATGTGCTAAGCTAATCTTAGCCTTCCATCTAGATATCTATAGGTTGCATCCCAACCCTCCACCACTTCATATTGGGGCTATAAAAAACCCCAAATTCATACAAAGAAGGTCTAACAACAAAAACCCTAGGAAAAAAAAAGATAGAGGAAGAAGAAGAAGAAAAATAGGGATTTGCTCAAACCCTAGGTCACTTGGACCTAAGGTCAGCCTAAACCCTGTTTGATTTTATTCATCTCATGCTCACATGCTCATTTATTAAGCTGTTATGCTGTCCAATTTATACTTTCAAGTTGCTTCAATTCAGGTTACATAGTAGAGGTTGTTGAGCCTTTACTTGCTTTAATTTTTGAATCATGTCTAGTGTAGAATTTATTATGAATTTTGCAATGATTTTCTTGAGCCCAAATTTTAGTACGTTATGCTAGACATATAGGCATATTTCTCTATTTAATTTCATAATTTTCTAAATTATGGAAGGCCTCGAGATGGCCCCCCAAACAGACCCCAAAATTTGGGTCTTGTGTGACCTAGGTTCAGCTATTTTTTTGTTAATTTTAGTTTGAATTTTATAGAAATGATCTTGAGCCAAATTTTGGATATATTGTTCTTCTATATATTGCCTATCACCATGCATAAATTTAGATTTTTCTTAAAACCCTAAGGGCTCCAAATTCGAGAAATCTAACTGCTTGATTTTCTCTTACTAACTAATGCCTAAATTTTACAGAATTAAAATTCAGGCATTGAACAAATAGGCATTAAGGGAACATTTCAGGCATTGAGATCTGGGATCCACCCTAGGGAAACCTGATTTTCCCTAAGCCTGTCCCATGGCTATTCAAACCCTTTGAGATCCAATCCTATGCATGAAAACCTCTGTGGGCCCTCATTTCTCTCCCACTGCCTAAATTTAATTTCAGGTGTTGAGAGGGAAATTCAAGCATTAGAGTGGATTTCAGGCATTAGGCCTAAGTTAAAAATCATGTTTTTCAAAAAAGTAAGTGTGTGTGCAACCTAAGTTTAGTGCAAAGACCAAAGAGAAACCCTACCCCTCTGGGCCCCACTTGTCTGACCCAAAAACCAAGGGTGGTTGTTGACCCAAGTACCTAATGCCTGAATTTTGCCTGAATTTTCCCTAAATTAAATTTAGGCATTGAACATTCAAGCATTAGGCCTATAACAGATGACCAAACTGCCCACTTTAGGAGAGCATATCTCCATGTGGGTAAATACCATGTCCCCTAGGGTTGTACAATGTAACCCTAGGAAATCTCCCTTAACCTAATCCAGGGGTCTTATAGTGCTGGGACCCACTAAACCACCCTAAAAGACCACATCAACATGCTGATCTGATCAACTTCTAATGCCTAAATTTCACCCTAAATTAAATTCTGGCATTGAGTTAAAATTCAGGCGTTAAGGCTAAGACATAGAAAGCAAAATCTCTTTTCTCCCCTTTATGTTAGGGTTAAATCGAACCCTAAAAAGCCAACTACGGAACAATTTAAAGGGGTCCACCATCCCTCTAAAAGTCTCACCCATGAGGGGTCTCTTACAATTAAAATAAGCTAATTTAAGAAATAGTTTTTGAATTTTTCAAGAACCAACACTTGAATTTCATCTTAAACTAAATTCAAGGGTTGAGGGTAAATTTAGGAGCTAAGCCTGAGAAAAATCCAGAAATAGCAAACTAAGAATTCATAAAGAATGAGCATTAGCATACCTTAAGACATGTATGAATGGGAAAAGTTGCCCTAAAAAGGCGGGTATTTGGAGTGCCTAACACCTTCTCCAAATGCAACCAAACAATTTACACTCAATCTTAAGGAATGTAGACCAGTATTAGGAGTTAAACCCCTAAACCTTTAGGTCTAGACTTCTCCTCTTTGCCCGAAGAGGAGAACTGACATTCAACTCCATTGGTTAACCTTGAGTTGGTGGCAACTCCAAGAAAATCCTAACCCTCATGTAAAAGGGTTAGTAACCTTCACACACCAGTATCCCGCGCTGAAGAGTGGGCTCAAAAACCATGTGGAGGTTGGGCAATCCGAAAGCACCCAGACCCCGAAATCCATAAGTTCAATTGCAATATGTAATAGGGATTATTGCAATTAATGGTGTGCCAGTTTGTAATTAACAGAAGATAGAGTATCCTTAATATAGTTTGACTCAAATAAGGATACTGGGCCCCACAACCTAAGGATAAGAATCCCATAAAGATCTCACACCCCCTAGGGTTACTTTGGCTTCTTAAATACTCTATAAAAAAGAGGTACCCACATTCAGAATGGATCTTGTAACTTTCTAAGGCTAAAAGAAGTGTGGAGAACTCTGGAGTAGGTGTGGATACTTTAGAGACTAGATTGGATCATCATCTTGTGTTCGGCTTAGCCATTAAGGTATTCTTCTACACTTACCGGAGGTATTTCTCAAAATTGAAGTACTTGAAAGACGTCATTCTCTTTATCTTCCCCCATGTCCTTAGGCTTCTCTTCTTTAACCACATTCTCTTATTGCTTCTCATGTATGACTAGTAGCTCTTTCACTATGTGTAATGCCCCTAACCCGGATTCAGATATGGGATCCGTATGCTCCCCAAATTTAGATCGTTACTTTCACAAACTACTAACCAATAATAATAGCCCAATCATGGGCCAAAATTTTAAGGTCCAATAGTCCATTAAGTCCACTTAACTCGATAGTCAGAGTTCACTAAATTGCAAAAATGTATATCAAAGTTACATAAATCACAATAATCCAATATCCTAATGAGTCACAACATAAATAACACTATAATTTCCTATAACAATTAACATAGTAAAGTAATCAATATCCACATCACTGTGGTGCCCTCTCACCCAAAATATACACAAGGGAAATGAATGTCCACTAATCCAAAAGTATGGGCCCAATATAGAAGGGTCCCAAAATATGTTTATAATAGATGTAAGGATGAAAGAAAAAATTGAGTATGCCATAGGAAGTCTCTTAGATGCAGAGCTTGCAACAATAGTCATTATGAAAAAGAAATGATTTGGTTAGTCCCAAACTGTAAGAAATCTAAAAGACTATAGATAGTTTGAAGTAAAGCATGAGTTTTAGTACTAACATGTCCAAAGGTCGATACAAACTAAACAGAGATTAGAGTGCTAAGTATAATCATGCTAGTACAAACATAACAATAGTCAAAGGTCCCACACAAAGTTCTGAGTTCAAAAAATATTTCAATATAGAGATCAAAGCTCACAAGTTTAATGACATGTGATATTCTCAAAAAATCCGATGTTTAATGGTTCGGAGTGCTCAAAGTTCAGTATTTCAAAGTGTTCAAATTTCACATGGCTTAAAGTGTTCAAAATTCAGTATTGCTAATGTTCAGAGTTTAAAGATATAAAGAGTTCAAAGTTCTATGTTTGTAGTGTTCGAAGTTCACATGGTTCGATATTCGAAGGGTCAAATGTTTAATTTTTGATATCCAAAGGTTTAATGTAAAGTATTTGTATGATATGATCAACCCCATGGTTAAGGTCCTGAGTCCTTGCTATAACCTTAAGGAAGGGTCTTAAGTTTCTATTTAGCCCTAGAAATAAGCCAAAAATTTCGTGAACCAAGAGTATGTCATAAGTCAAGAGTTTACACTTAGTCTGGTGATGGGACCTAAAGAGGTCAAAGTTCAAAGGTCACACTTAATCTGGTGATGGGGCCCAAAGAGGTCAAAATTCAAATGTCACACTTAGTCCGATGATGGGACTCAAAGAGATAAAAGTCCAAATGTCACACTTAACCCGGTGACGGGGTCCAAAGAGGTCAAAGTCCAAAGCTCCCACTTAGCCTAATGACGGGGCTTAAAGAGGACAAAGGTTCGAAGTCCAAAAATGGTCCAAATTAATAAGTTTGAAGGTTCATATAAGTTCAATAGTTAGAGTAGTTCATAAACAAAATAGGCATGGCCTTGCCATGGTTCAATCATTTTGAAGATATATGATTCACTTGGATTCGATGGTAGTACATAACTCGATATTCATAAGATCAGAGTCACAATAGTTTACTAAGATTTCTCACAAGATCAATGATTCAAGGCATGTAATAGGATTTGATGGTCCACATAGTTCACATAATCACATAGGAAGCATAGAGTTCAATAGGATCAATGAGTTCAATACCAATTTATAGAAATTCAATAGTTTAAATGATTTTTCCAATGAATCTAGTCATAGGGATCATCCAAATATCATTTCTAGTGTTCCAAACAAAGGGCAAGACAAGTTTACCTTTCATATTGATCATTAATAGTATAGATCTTGAAGGATTCACAATTTCACATAGATTTTTAAAGAATCACACGGGAAAATTCAGATTTCATATGTTTTAAAGGATTCAATGAGGAAAACAATCCACACAATGTTTAAAAACATTAATCTTTCACAAATTGGTGTAGATCTAAAGTTCAAAAATATTCAATGATTTAAAGCATAGATCTATAAAATTTTCAGAGATTCCAATAAGAAAAGAGTTATACCAAGCATAAGAAGCAAGAAAACTCACTAAGTAAGATAGAAATCATAGATCTAGCATGGCTTAATGGATTGAATTCAAAGATTTCTAACAATTTTAGAGAATTCCATGGATAACATCACATAATCTGAAAATCAAAGAGAACTCATCACATCTCCCATGGTATGCAAGATTAACTTACCAACTCTCCAAATGTTTATTTCTTTCCCAAACTCCTCCTATTCAATCTCTTAAATTCACTTTCTCTATAGAAATTAATGTAGATCTAACATTAAATCAATGAAATTAAGCTGATCAAGGAAGAAAATCACTTAATCAAGTAAAAGTTCCCAAGATTGGGTTGAACTTGCCAAACTGGGAAAAACTTTCTCCTCCTTTCCTGAATCTCCTAATTCTCTCTCTCTCTCTTTCTCTCTCTCTCTTCTTTTTTATATTCTAAGTGGTATAATAGATCCATATGAGGTGTAGAAGGGGTAATAAATCATCATAAATGAGATCCCACACATGTGGGGGTCGAATATAAGCAAACCATGTAATTTATGGTTCATTCTTGTACATTTTTGGAATTTCCCAAGCCTGATCGGTCAGGGGTTTGGTGACCTATCATGGATTCACCTATCAAAAGTTTGGAGACCGGTTAAGGAATGTCCAAAGAGACATTCCCCTTCTCCTTGACTAGTCATGCACATGGGTCAAAGATTCAGAACTTTCAATTTAGGCACCCTTCGGTAAAATGGACATAAAATTCTATAGGAAACTCTGTTTCATGAACCATTTGAAGCATTGAAAAATTGACTTCAAGATCTTTCCAATGGTATATGGAATGTACTCTAATTCACTCAGGATTGGTGTCAGTGTGCCTATGAAGTCACCATAAATACACTATCAAGATAACCTTCGAATTTGATAGATTCGAGGTCAAACTTAGGTTATACATTTCTAACTTTGTCTAAAGGATTCCTAAACCACTCTATAGTATGTTTAAAACATGTGAAATGAAAATTTTACCCTTGTAAAAAATTACATTTTTACCCTTTTAAGCCATTGCGGGGTATTACACTGCGACCTCCTTTTCCTCAGGTTTCCTCACCACTTTATTATTGAAGTTTATCACTTTGCTATCAACTAAAGTATTTCAATATGAGTTTAAGTCTATTTTTTACATCATACAGAATCTTAACCCGTCCTTGCTAAGGCTCTACATATCTAAATTCTTCTTTTTTAGGTTTTGGTAAAGGACAATGGAAACTTTGGATGTTGAACTTGGGTCCATTGTCCCTCTGGTCACCACGGTTTTATAGTCATTTTTAGTTTGTTATTCCACCTGATGCACGTTGGTCTATGCTAGTAATGATTCTTTGTCTATCAAACTCTAGGTGGATAATTATCATCCTCCTTATTCCTATTATTCTATGTTTCTCAGGCGCTAAAAGGATCCCAATGAATCCTTGGGTAAAAAATGACTTTTATCTTGAAATGGTCAACAAATTTGGCTAAGCATCATTAACAGGATTGGATTTCTTCAGTAGTTTATCCATTTTGAAGTGATTCAAGGGTTTATCCTATAGCACTTTCATCCTTTCAAGGGCATGAAGATGTTTTCACGAATGAAGTTTTACCAAAAACAACCTTAGTACTTGGACTACCCTTGGCAATTCCCTACTTTCCAAATCTAGCCAGTAACACATTGGTTAGAATGGGTGAAAATGGGTTTAATTCCCAATTGTTATTTTTCTTTTCTTCAGAAATTTTAGGAGTCCTTATTAATGTTCTTTTAAAAGACATTCCAAAGGACCACACAGTTAGCAATTGAATGTGTCTTTGAGCTATGCCATTTAAAAATTCTCCTCACATCAGCTCTCCAGCCGTTGGCATCCCCTGTCCTTCACTCAGCTGAATGTATTTTGCAGCTAGGAGGTAATAAAAAATTTCCCCAGCTTTAGTAATATCAAATGAGAAAATACTGTTAGAGTCAAATGTTACCTTCCTCGAGCTGTTCACCGAATTCTTCTCAAGCTCTTTCCTCTTAAGCGTCGGACAAGTAATTAGCTTCTTCACCACTATTTTGGCCATGTCTAAATCATAATTGGGATCTTAGTAGTATGTCCCCATGAATAGACATTTCCTATGTAGGTTTTCTCTCAACAATCATTCATATCTAATGGCCCTTGCCAATAGTTTGAGCAAGTCTTCAAAATCCATGCCTTTAAATTTCTTTCTTAGGCTTTGTTTGGTTAAACTCATAACTGACTTTTAACTTACATAAATAAGTTACTTATTTATATTTATAAGGTTTGATTGGTCAAAATTCCTGCATAAATCAATGGCTCAACTTATTTAGTAAGTTGTTGTAAACAAATACATCCCAATTTAAAACCAAGTTGATTCTCCACTCTCTCTCCTACTTATGACTAATCCATAAGTAACTTTTTATTTTGCAAACAAATGCAAAATCGTAGAGACTTATGAATTTCAGAGCACTAGAAGTTATAAGTTGTTATAAATAAGTTTATCTAAATGCTACCTTAGCTAAATATCTAGGCCGTTCTCAGACAACTTCACAAACTCAAACTCTTGCAACATGATCGAATAATGGTTTCTTGCTTTCTTAAACCACACTATATACTTTTGGCTGATTCTCCATATAATTAATGAAGCCGAGATAAATCAGCTATAGACATTTTAGGTTCAATCCTGAAAAGCAATGTATGAAACCTCTCTTCTATCTCCTACCAAGTAAGCACGGAGTTCGAAGGGAGGCTTGTGTACCATATAAAGAAAACTCCAATCAATGAATTCCCAAATAGCCTTAGATTTAGGTAATTATTGGTTGAAACTCCTCCACATTGAATGGTTAACTGACCAATATGTTCTATAGTCAATTTGCAAATTATATGGAATAAAGCATAAACTTTGATATTTTAAACCCTATTGGGAATTCAAAATACCTATCAACCCAATTGGGATACCGGTTCCTGTATGTCAACCTATTAATCCTGCTTGGGTTATTGGCATTAATGAACTCTTGGGTCATATTCTTGAACTCAGCTTGGTCCATAAATATATGGTTCTATGGAGGCGACTAGTATTCCGTCTCCCTAGGTTGGTTATAAGGTTACCCACCATGCCCTTATTCGTTGAACATAAGGTTATAAGTAAAGTTTTGGCCATAGCTAAGGCTATTCCCATTTCCATTATGATCATTATGTTAGGTCCATTTGTATTATCAATTCTATGCCAAGTTTAGATGAGTTGTAGTAGGCTATTGGTCTATGTAACTGAGTCATTAAAATGTGAAGACTTTAGGACCAAACATGAGCAACTTTGACACGAGAAACTCTGACAATAAACATTAGCTCAAGAACTGAAGCTCCACAAGCTACTCAAGCTCATTCATCAAAAGAACTTCAAGAAATGCATTGACATTCAACACTCTTTACCAAAACAAGTAAAAGGACAAGTTGGACTTGTCTAACAAATGTGTGTGCTCAAGAATGTTGCTATTGGACCATGGTAAGACCTAGGATGAATTTATTGACCAATGTATGACCCTAGGAGTAATCTCGAACGATAGCCTAAGTTCAAACAATAGTCAGAGAAACTGAAAAATAAAAATGTCTAATTAGCTAGGTTTGAGTGCTTGAATCTAGTTTCAAGTGCTCGAATAGGTTCAAGTGTTTGAAGTTATATCTGAGTGCTCAAAGTTGCTCAAAAAAATATAACCAGTGCTTGTATTTTCCTTGAGCACTTGAAGGGGTATTTGAACACTCGAACAACTATTCCGAGTGCTCAATGATCCTTAGATTTGGAATGTTTTTCAATTAAAAATCAATAATGATTATAGTCTTTGACGACTGTTGTAGAGCCGTTGGAGCTTGAAAAAGATTGTATTTTTCCTTATAAATAGAAGACTAAAACCTTAGTACTAAAAGGAATGAAGAAGAATCATTAAATATCAAAAGAGAGAGTTCTTAAAGGAGCTAAGGAAAATTCTAGAGGGTCTGAAGCTTGAAAAGCTTTCTCCATGTTGAGATATTGATCTATCTATATGTGAGAGAATTCTTACACAATTGAGAGTTGTTCCTATTGGAAAATCTACAATACCTAGTTGTATTAGTAAGAAAAAACTCTTGTCTTGAGTCTTTTGAGAGCAACAAAGCTTTCATGCTTATTATGGATATCAAAGTTCTTGTAACTGATCACTATAGTTACATAAGCCTATCAAGAGGCCTAAACACTGTTATCAATACAACATGCTTCAAATCATCATTACACCAGAGATACCGAAAGTAGAGTCTACTAGAGACACCGGGTGCAAATCCTTCCTTCATTAGAGACACTGGAGAAAGTTGAGTAAGTTTGTTGATTTACTTTTATAATAGTCTTATATTGTTAATAGAAAATTATCCAAGCTTTGTGAGAGAGCTATTAGATAGTGGATGTAGGCCAGAGTGTCGAACCACTATAAATTAATGTTTTTGTGTTGATTGCTACTTTGTTATCTTGTGTTTATAGTTGCATAATTTTCACAAGTTGTTTAACACATTTAGTAAATATATCTAAGGCCGAGAATAATAATAATAAAAGAATCATTCAAACAACCTTACGGAATTAATCAGCTCATGTCCCGCTCTGCTATAAGTAACACTATAATGCATAATAAAGAATAGTGGTCTATGATAAATTCATAATCACTAGATTTATTTGTGTATTCAATTCTATTGCATGTTTTAAAGAAGTTTAAGTAAATCTAAAACCAAGTTTTAATAAAAATCAAAAAAGTTTAAATAGACTTGTAAATCCTATTCAGTCCCCCTCCTTGATTAATTGAGATTGTAATTTCACATGTGAGCCATTCTTCCCATGCATTGTCGGCCCTTGTCCCTTCTGGCCTGGCTTAGTGGTAGATTGTACTTGCTTAGGGGGGTACGTATCCCCTAGTTTGAGAATTAGGTAAGGAAGGCTTAATCCTAGGATTATCTAGCCTCTCTTGTATAGATTGAAATCCTTGTAGTATGATATCCCTCAACTTATGAATGACCTCAGCTATTGACTCCATCGTGGTATTCTGGGAAGTTGAGCCTTCCTCATGTCGAGGCCTTGACCCCTAAGACAATTCATGAGCATGCTCAGCTCCACTTTTAGGTAAAGCATAAATGACAACATGGCTCCATCTTGGTGGTATGGGTCTAGTCGGGTGTGCAAAAAATAGGTGCCTATGAAGGAGCCAAAGCAGACCGAGTGACTAAAGAAAGAAGACTTTTGATCATCTGTCTAACCATCAAGTACAATCAAGCAATTGGTAAAAGGTAGGGTTCATCATTCAATTGGATTCTTTTTGCCTTACTAATGAGGATTTTACCACAATTTCAACCATGACAATAACAATACAATAAATTTACAAAATTTAATGAGAGTGAACTTGATCAAATGAACATCAAATAAATAAAATAAACACTTCTAAGCTTACAAAGCTTGTTGAGACCAGGTCATAGAACATGTACTAGCAGAAACTATTGACAACAAAATAACAACTCTATTTTAACAGAAAACGACTAAAGCTTAATCTAAGATAATCCATTTTTGGTAGAAGAGTTAGATTTGGTTGGATGATTGGAGACGTCTTCTCTCTTTATCGTATTCCCCTTTTTATAGACTTCTCCTGTATAGTTAACACCGATGTTCTTCATAATCGCATGTTCATGGTGATTGGCCTGTTTCTCCCCCTCTAACTGTTTTTCAACATGGCGGCTTCCTATATTCCCCATGCATTCTTTCTTTCCCTCCTTCTCTTTGTTATGTCGCTATCTATTTAAGGAGTCCCAACACTCCGTGTTTCATTCTGGGCTCCACTTGCCACATCAGACTCATTCCACATCAACTCATTCTACATCACGTACCTTTTTAGGCGGAAACAACTATATACAGTTTCTATGTATCATTAAGTCATCGTGTAAATGGTAATCAAATTAAGATAGATAAGGTTGTGAATTAGTTTACAAAAAAAGAAAAAAAAAAAAGAAAAGAAGAAGAAATAAAGTAAAATGATGTGAATTTTAAAAGTAACTGAAAAAGTAAAAGAGGAAAGTTGTTCTCTTTAGATGTGAGAATATCTAAATCAAGTTTATCACGGCGCCGAACTAAAATGTTATTTCGCCACAAACACGGTATCTATTTATTTAGAGAAAGGGTCTGCTACACCCAATTTTTATGTTCCCACGTATCCCCACACACAAACGGTGAGGTGTAAAAGGTTAAAACTGTAAAAAAAAAGTTTTCAAATGAAAAAATAAGTAACGATAAAACGGGGGTTGATAGGGTTAAAACCAAAAAAAACCAAAAAAATTTAAAAAAGTGTTCAAATGGACATTTGCTCCCTATTTAAAAGGAAAAAAGAGGTACCAAATTCAAAAAACCATTAGGCATCAGCATGTGGTATGAGGACATGGAGGAATATACTGTTTTGGGTGTGGAGATATTTTCCCATTTACTTAATGGCTGCCTGTCAACTTCCCAGAAAAGATTATTCGCAAGCAAAGTAGTTCAAATTGTCTACTGTAGCTTAAAGTGTGGCAAATTATGGCATTATCTGCAGTGTAACATTACACCCCAAAAGTGGAAATCACCCACCCAAAAAGTTAAAAAAAAAACCTACCACTCTCAAGAATTTCACTTTTTAGGGGCAGTGTCACAGTGCAGATGATGCCATACTTTAAGCTGCAGTAGACGATTTGCAATTCTGCACTTAGCAAAAGATACGGAAAGACCATGAAAAACCCACGAGTAAAATGTTATCTTTCATGTCCATTTTGCTTCAGTAATCACACATAAAATTCCACTACCTTAAGCACCTTTAACCCACCACCATTTCCCACAAACCTCATATCTCTCTCTCTCTCTCTCTCTCTCAATATTCAAGCTGTGTATCATCGTACTGCTTGGCGGCCGACTTCAACTATGAGTTGCTTACATGATTGGCCTGAGCCAACTGTTCGAGTCCAATCCTTGTCGGAGAGCGGCTCAACCGTAATTCCTGATCGATACATTAAGCCGCCGTCCGAGAGGCCTGCCATGGACTCAAAAGCCAGTGAAGCCAACATCCCATTAATTGATCTTGGAGGCCTATTTGGGGATGGTAACATTCGAGATGAGAGGGCATTGAATCGAATTTCGGAGGCTTGTCGAGAGTGGGGGTTCTTTCAGATTGTTAACCATGGGGTGAGCCCCGAATTGATGGGTAGCACTCGTGAAGTATGGCGCCAATTCTTCCATCTACCCATTGAACTCAAGGAAGAATACGCCAACTCACCCAAGACGTATGAGGGGTATGGCAGCCGACTGGGGGTTGAAAAGGGTCTGTCTCTTATACACA
>JAOXJP010151068.1:0-13110 GCA_025762735.1 Platanus orientalis | reverse complement strand
AACAATCTATGAACCTAAATGAAAAATAAGTAAAGTTTATAAGTTTACTTACTAATTCAGTAGAAATCCGTGATTTAGTCTTCTCAAACTAGTCCTTCCTTGAAACCCCAACTCCTTGTCGAAAAACTCTAGCTTTTCTTTAAAAGTCTTTACTTAATGTTTCAAATCCCCCTCCTTTTGTTTTCTAAGTGATTCTCGGATTACAATGTCAAGTTTAGATTATTTATATAAGTATTTAAGAATCCTAATTCGGTTAAGAAACTTTTAATATCAAGAATCAATTTTGTGTTGGTTTTCAAAATATAACTCTAAATTTAATGTCATTTGTTTTGTTAGTTTTCAAAATTCAATTTTACATTTAATAGTGTATTTTTATATATTGAATCCTAAGTTTCATAATTTTGTATAAAATTACCAAAATACATCTCATATCAAATTTCAATTATATGTGTTAATTCAAATAAATACTAAATATGAAAACATAAAATTCAGGGTATTACATTCTCTGACCAGGTTATCGTCCAGAGCCATAATGGACTCTGAAGAATCAGACTAGGTACTCATGCGACCGAGGGCAACCGAGAGACCAAGGATTTCTAAAACCTCGTCAAGAACACGACTGATAAAAGAGGACTCGAACTTCAAGACACTCAAATTGGGTTGGCACTGATGAATACAAAGGTAGTAACACAAGCGGGTTAAGTGAAACCCTAGTGGAGCCCTAATAGGATCTAGGGTCAAACACTAAGAAAATGAAGGTTGAAGGCAAAAGAAGACGATAGTTTGACCACAACGTTTAAAAAAAGGGGGGAGGAAGAAGAGAAAAGGAGGGGGCAGAACGAAGATACATGCTTCGGGATAAAAATAATAAATTATATATATATATAAGGAAGACAAAGAAGAAACAAAGTGCAGTGGAGTACCTCCCGACAACCACACCGACAAGCAACGCGGACGCTTGAACACAACTCATGCACAGGCAGAACAAACTCAAGAGGGAAGGCTTCAAATGCAAATGAAGGTTCAAGAGAGCAAAGACACCTCTTTATAACCCTCCCAAATACTCAGTGACCGTTGGATGATCCGAATCATTCCCCATCGTTGGATGAGCATGTGATTCGAGGTAAAATGGCAGCGGATGTGATGTGCTATGTCACCATCAATGGTGTGGGGCTCAATAAAGGTGGAACTGAAGTGACGGCAGATCAATTGTCTCGAGCAACCCTTTGTATTCCCAATTCCCGCTTAGGCCAGCAAACTAATTAGGAATGGGGGGGCAGATAATGATGAGGGATTTGGTCCAAGCCAATCAGCTGAGCTAACCACCCTAGCTCAACCCATTTGTCGGGCCTGGCCCAACCAATTTATTGGGTGACCCCCTGTTTAAACCAACGGTCACGTAAACCAAGCGTCCAATTGATGACAGGATCATCAGAGTACTGGGCCAACCGGAACCCAACCAATCATTTCAGGAAGAGTACGAGGAAGCTAGTAAACACACGATGCCCAAAAACTATACGACAGACCGAGGATTAGTAATAAACAACTGATAAAAATAAACGACCGATGCATGGCTGTCCATGATGACTGAGCCAACCAAACAACATGATGATTGAGTCGACCAAAGTGCCAACAACATCAAACCGACCGAGTGATGGGTGTCGACCGCCATCAGGATATAAAAGTGGTTATAAGGCGCGAAGTAATGCAAGAGAACAATCATTCCGACGCTGACACGTGCATTGTTCACCCGCATTCCTGTAACTAACTTGAGGATTAATATTCTTGATAACAAGGACCACGAGCTTGTACAGAGCCCAAATCCACTACGCATAACTTCCAGGAGAGCCCCTATATAAAGAGGGGAACCTCTTGGGAGAAGGCATGCACAAATAACCCAAAAAAGAATAACATAAAGATTTTTAAGGTTTGGCAACTGACTTGAGCATCGAAGGGGTGTAGGCCGGCACACCGATGCCCCTTACTGTCTTGGTGCAGGTGGAATCCAACCCGCACATTCCAAATCGATGGCAACCAAAATACCATCTTGGTGAGTTGGGATACAGCCTCCTCAATAATAAAGCCTCATCAATAATAATAAAAGATAACCGGTGAATCTTGCTCCCAACCATATAACAAACTTGCTGGTAATGCAAAGTAGTGCCTTAGATGGTCACTATCGTACAAGGGTTTATCTTTGGGCTATTAGATAACTGAGACCCAGCAAATGGTAAATAGACCAAAGGGACCTTGTTACCAAAATTTTCCCGCTGGCTGATTAGTGGAGTACGAGGTTGGAGTAGGGATCCTGGAGCAATCAATTGCTGTATAAACTACAAGACGACCCAACTTCCTATTCTCCCTTTTTGAATCCCCCACTTATGCTCGGGTTTTAATAAATTTGCTGTGATAAAAAGAGCCACCAACCAGCGAAAAGGAGAGCAATTTCCTTTCCAGTATAACCAAGTAGGTAGTAGCAGATAATACAAGAAGTTGGTTACAAAACAGAAATCCAAACGTTACTCGTGACTGACATGCAAGGAAGAGCTCCAACAAGTATCAATTATGCCTTGATCGATGGCCATTTGGAGGTGGTGGAGAGTGTTTTGATTCACCGACAAGGCAACCTCCCTCCACAGGTGGCAGGGCTCAGCCTGGACTACCTTGCATCATTCGACGTGGATTAGCATTGCGAGCATAATCCTGGTGCAACAATACATTTGGAGCAGCCATTGCCACCATGCCTACTAATCCAGTGGCCGAACGATAATTTGATCCGACGAGAATAATCACAAGTAACATGAAGGGTGCAAGGTTGACAAATTTTGCCATTGGTGAAGAGAAAAGATATGAGGGTAACTATGAGAAGAAGATTTCTTGTTTTTGATGCTCATTTGTTTGGATAACTTAAGCTATAAATACTGGTTGCGTTTGCATTTTCTTTTAACTTCTGAGCGGGGAGAGGGGTTGAAGAGGACGAGAGCTAGTATTACTTGTTCACATAACCAATTACCCTTGCTGTTACAATAATAGGTGCCGAGACATAGGGTTCTTCTTTCATTTCGGTTGTAAAAAAATATTTAATAGAGGGCGTTGTCATGACAAGGACAGTATTACTATATAATTAGACTATACTTTTATATGGGGGTGCTGTCAATGAGTCATGCTCAGGCTAGGCGCTAGCCTTAAGCTTTGTTTCAAGCTCGCAGAGCTGAGCTGCACTAGACTTTGCTCGGCTCATTATATTGGCTTAGGATCCTGTCATGTGTGCTTATGTCCTGTTAGGACCTGTGCAAAACCAAAATGCACGGTTTGGCATAAAAAATGGTTGTGCACATCTTTTTATACCAAATCGTAACTTAGGTTGTGGACAGGTCCTAACAAGACATAAGCAGACAGGACAGGAACTAAACGGTGGACTCACATACTTTGCGATGTGAAATTAGTGTGTTGCCATGATCTGTGACACAAAGGGGGGTCCCCCCACCCCCCCTGTGTCCCAGCTCATGGCGGTGTATTAATTTCTTGGCACAGAGGATACGAGTCCGAAGACTCGGAACTAAACCAATATATATATATATATATAGCAAGTTTGAGTTTGGTGAGCTCAGTCAGCTTGAGCTTGGCACCTCACTCTTGTGATAAGCCTGAGCTTTGTGTGACGAGTCTGAGCTAAGTTTGGCTCATCTGAGCTGGGGAGATGAGCTGTGACGACTACCTAAGACTCCAAACTGACTTGATTAGCATCGCAACACAGTGCAGGAAAGGCACATACTGCTGTGCCCTAGAATTCTTCTAGGGGCTTGAACCTGAGACCTCTCACATAGGGAGGAGATGCAGCAACCACCAAGGCAGGGGGCATTGGCTTGGTTCTTTATTTATTTACCTTTTTCGGAGAGGGGTGTGGCTTATAGTATTGTTTGGTGAATTGATTTTTGTTGTGTTTTTTTAAGCCAAGTAACCTGATATAAAGAGGGTTGAATCTCTCACGTTATAATTTGGACGACCTCGTGCTAGAAGACTTGAAATGTTCAGCACTGGGTCAGCTTCCTATGTTTCGGATGAAATCTTTCCCAAAGTGCAAGTAACATTTTGGATTGACTCTGTCGTGTTAACAAAGCTTGGCAGGATTTACTGCCTTTTAATAATGGCAATTGAATCAGGGATGTCAACTTGATATGGGTTACAGTCAACATGAATCCAGCCCGATTTACCACAAACCCCACCAAAATTATGATCTGCTCCATCAGCCAAGAGGGACCGGCTCAAGACAGGCCTGTAGATAAAGAGATATATAAAATGAATAGAAGATAGTAAGAGAGCTAAAGCTGAAAAGAATCAAGACCCTTTAACAATGGGCAAAGCTTGGTGCAAACTAAACGCAGCCCAAAACTTATTAGGCCTTACCAAACCTGCCCCCGTAGAGACCAAACGGGGCGGATCAACTATTTAGCCTGCCGATTTTCATGTTTAAATGGAATCAATGACATTAATAATTGTAGTTCTGTTCTCAGAATTTACCTAATCTAGGTCTATTGAAAATAAAGTAAAATAAAATTCTTGCACATGTTTATCACATTGGAATGTTGCCATCAATCTAGAGCATCCCATTTATGGGTCTCCTTTTGAAGAAAATAAATATCTATTGATTGAGGCCAAAAGGGTCTACAGAGACCGAACACATTCAACCCAAGTGGCACAATACATTTGGTTCATAGAGATCCAATTCATCAAGCCCAAGTCGCCTAATACGTCAGGTCTAAAGAGAGCTACTCAAACTCTTCCATCCACACAAACACCTACTTAATCCATCCATCACCAACGTCATCAATTTGCAGATCAACATCATCAGGCATTTAAGATTAAGTGTCATAGGAATCTATAAAGTTTAAACTTTAAACAGATGAATATTTTACTTTAAAATCCTCGTGTTTGAGGGGGAGTGTTTAATCCATCCATCACCAACATCATCGACTTACAGATCAACATCTGACTACTATTATAAGATCAAATGTCAGAGGAATCTATAAAGTTTAAACACTTGATAAGTATTAGACATATAAATATATGATTAGGTTTAACTAGGTTTGATTAGAATTTAATTTCATAAGATAACATGAACAGATCACTTTAGGATTTTTTCTTTTTCTTTTTCTTTTTTTTTTTTTTTTTGAGTGTGTATATTAGATAACATATGATTTGATTTTGTGTTTTATCATATCTATATGGTAGTCTTTTTAGATAAGATATGATAGATTACATTAGGATATATTTTTGGCAATCTCCTATATGATTAAATATCCTTATGCTAATTTCAATCCTACAAAGAAAACCCTTGCTTCCACTTCTTATGCCAAGCAATTTTGAAGATGTTCTGCTTCAAATCTCATAAAAGAGCTTGTATGATCCCGAATAATGACTGCTGCCCCACTTTTTTCATCTGTGGTTCCATATACATTGATTTTCACACAATCTCTTGGCTATTTGTATTCCCATCCACAAAAAGCTAACGTGGCAAATTCCTACTTTCCAATATCTTGACTGGCAGTCAGGAAAGTTAATTGGAATTAAGTTAATTTAAGTTTCATTTTGTGGAACCCATGTGGGTCATCTTTTGCCTACTAAGCCTTCACGCAACCATAAGTGTTAGGTTTTTGGCTTTCTTCCAGCCATTGGATCTTGAGAGAATCCACTGGTGGGAATATATTTGAAGTTGAAAGGACCCCTTTAAGGAGAGGAGTTTTGGACAGCAACTTTGAGATAAAAACTCTAATATAAAATTAGGGAAAATGTGATAGAGAGAAAGGCAAGTCGCAAGATTTTGTAGGATTTTCTCCAAGGTTTGAGAGTGTAAGGGAGAGGGGGTGTACAAAGAAAAATGTGTGGGTTTTGGATTCTAACAAACATGCTTCTTGTACAGATTTTGCATTTTCATAATGAAAAAAAATTGATTCTCTCCCATAGATATAGATACATCATTGAACCAAGTAACTCGTCTTGTTCTTCATTGTGTGATTGTTGTTTGCTTTATTTTATTTTTTTGCATATGATCACAAATCTAGGTTTTGCACAACAATAAGTTGTCTTGTTGTTCCAATCCTAACTAAGGTGTGTTGATACGGTATTCTGCGCATGGGGACTCAAGCCCGCTAGTAAAGCCTGACTTTGGCCCCAAAAAAAATCAAATCTATATGGGTCATTTGGAAACCGAGGGGCCAACTTCACCTCAAGGGTCTTTATGGAACCTTAAAATGTCAATTCCACAATTCTTTTATATGAATAATTTCACTATGTTGTAGGCAAGATGATTGCTTAATTGGGTTTAATTATAAAACACAAAAGGCTGCGTTTGGTTGCCACTTGGAATAAAATCTCATTTTAAATTCCCATCATTCAAACGCGTAAGGTGATGCTTCAAGACAGACTCATCTCTGAATCACACTAGTTTGTTAACAAAAGTTAGAAATAAAGTCATCTTTGGGTTTATTGAAATGAAATCAATTATTTTTATTTATTCATATTTGATGATGTATATGAGATAAGGCTTTGTTGTTGTTGACTAATTCATATTTTGGAGATGAATGAAAGATAAGCCCATTTTCATGAAGTTCATATGCACGGAAAGGTTATGACAAACCAAATTGAAATGGTTTCATTTCATGTAGCAACGAACACTTTGAGGAGCCATTAACCCTTTTAGGAGATCTAATATCTCGAACCAACGGATTGGTTTCATATGGTTAGTTCAATAGGACAGCATCAATTATCACATAACGTGTAGAACCGGTCATATGTGGGGGCTCCCTTCCAAAGAAGGGATTAAACCTTTTTCTTATAGAAGTAATTCGTTTTGGTTTACTACAATTGCAAGCAATATAGATGGGAAAATGAGAAATTTTGGAAGTTCTATATTGTGAAGCAAAACGCCAAGTTAGCTTCCACCACCTTCTTCATTAACACACCAGTAAATAGGGTAGAGATGGGGAGCTACAGGTACTAACAGAAGGTGTGCAGGATTTTATACACCAGCAAACATAATAATATTAAATGCGGGATACGTATGTGGCTTACATGACAATAATAGTAGCAGCCAGATCTAGGATGTGTCATTTATCAAAATAGAAAAAGAAAAAAGTAGGATGTGTTCGGATTCTAGCTAATAATTCTCAATTTATGAGAATATTTTGTATTTCCCCCCCCCCCCAAAAAAAAAAAAAAAAAACACCTTGAATTGATCAAACAATTTTTAAAACCATGTGACCTTCTAAACTCGGTATAATATGTAGATATTTTGGATTTTCTAAAATGATACTTGTGATTTAACGTCAAATATATGACCCTAAATAGAATGGAATGACAGAAAGGGATTCGTGTAACCAACCCCAAGTAGTTGGGATAAGGTTGGATTGTTAGCTATGGATTGGATAACAAAATTTGAGTCCAAACTGTTATAAGTCAAACAAGCTTGATGCACAAGGAACGCATTTGAGTTTTTTATTCTCCAGTTAGGCTAGATTTGAGAATTTTTGGGTTAGCCAAAGCTTGTCTACTCTGGTAGCCCTAGGGGAAACTGACAACACGTATTAATTGATGAAATTAAACACCCTCCGACAAATACATCAGAACCTAAAATCTAAAGGCTGCCCCAAACATTTATTCTAAGTTTAATTTGAGTCATGCAATGGGGAAACAAACATAGCCTATCCAGGACAAAGAGGATGAGAATTGTACTAATAATAACAATAATACACTTCTATTGTAGGGCTAGTCGATCATTAGACGGGATCGGTTTATGAACGCTTCCCTTAACAAATGTTCATCACTGCTTCTTGTCAGGGGTGGACACATCAGCATTGAAAAGTGATTTTCACTTTTTTGGGAGGCACATGTTCACTTTTCGGTGCTAATGTGCCCATCGCCTGACAAGAAGAAGTGGTTAGCATTTGTTAAAGTGAGCATTTTTTATCCATTCACATCATAGACTATTGTATCATAGTACACCCATATGCAGGCAGGGGAGGGAGACAACGCTATATGCTACCAAGGGAGTTTCGACCCCAAAAGAGGCACTGGCAATTCAATGAGTAGGGTAGTTGTGGCATTATCTTCCCAGGAGGGAGGCTAGGGGTCAAATCTCCTTGACAACAATTATACTGTGTGCAATATAAGTCTGTCTTCTGCGTTCCGTGCAGGTCTTGCCCTATTCAGCAATTAAGTGGGTATAAGTAGTCATACCTTATTATTATTATTATTGGTAATGTCAACATTATTACTGTATTAAAATAACAACTAAACTATAAGATATAAGTAAAAATCATTAAGAAATATTATATCGGTATATTTTTATCATATATTTAATATTAAAATATTATTTAACAATAGTAATAATAATAAAGTCCTTTTTGGACTAACCTTTTGGATCACTAAAGGAGGTAATGCATTTGTCTCTCTTTCTTCCACTTGCTTTCAAATGATGGACGCTCGGTGCAGGTTCTGGCCAGTCCAAGAAAAAGCTTCATGCATCACATTGCTTTTTCCTAATTTTTTACTTTAAACCTAAAATCTTATTCTTGGAACTGGGTCAAAGAAAATAATTTGGAATTGGAAAAGTTATCCAAAAAAATTTTGAATTATTTCTGACACCCAATTGCATGAACCAAACCCAGCCCTAAAGAAAATTTTTCTTACCCTGATTATCAAAACATGAAAAAGAAAACCTTCTTGCCCTCAACCTTATGAAGGACTAATATTGAATGTGGGAATTCAATTCAGCAAATCCGAAGGTTGAGATTGCTGAACAGATATCTGATTGACGGGATGGGTTGTAAGTATGGCATTTAGGGCTCCTTATACCTATTTTCCGCATAGGGAAGTGCGAGTACGGCCATCCCGACCGTTATTACAGTCTTTTTAAGCCCACACGAAACGCTTATTACATTGAATCACCAATCTAAAACCGTTAATTTCACCGACCAGAAGATTCTAACCATTGAACGTGCTGACTTTATTTCAGCCGTTGATACATTTTGACTCTATGTCAACGGCTCTGATTAAAGGTCCTTCACTGATCAAATATCTTGAAAAAAATTGGAAGCGTCTGCTTGCCGCTTAGAAAATCACTACATTTTCCGATTACGTGATGTTTTGTCTCTCATTTCGTTATGGGTACTTTCTCTCGGATTCTTACCATTTTCTTCAACACTTTCCGGCCAAACAGACGCAACAGAATTTAGCAGAATCAAGCCATTGGATTCAGAAACCATGAAGCCGTTCATGGTCTAAGAATCAAACGGCCATGGAGTTGCAGGAATGTTAATTGAAGAATCATGAAAATCAAAAAAGAAAAAACAGAAATCATAATCTTCACAAAATATAGCAAATATGAAGTTTAATTTGATCAGAAAGAGAGAAATCTAAGAGGAAGAAGACTCTCTAGGAGAATGCAGAGGAAACAAAGGCAAAAGCTCTGGTTCAGCACTTCTAGGCGTACTAAGAGGCGATGGATGCAAATAAAAACCCTTCTCTGCAATCGCTCTCTCTTCCTCCTCCAATGGCGAAAGAGGCGTTTTAGGGCTCCCTCGACAGAACAAATCAAGAGGCGAAACAGGAGAAACCAGCACCATCTCACCCAACCCCAACAAGCTCCTCTGTCGAGCAGCTGCAACAGCCGACGGCGAATAAGCTCCACCACCACCACCGGCACCGAGCTTGATCTCAAGTTTCCTCATGCTCTGCCTCCTCTCCTGAAGCTTAAACGCCGATTTCCGAGGACCCATTTCCCCTAAAACCCCTTTACCAGTCTGTCTTGCAGGAACCGTCACAGGGAGCTTCTCCATTGAAGGGTCATCTGTCACACCCGTTAGCTTCTGAACCACTGCCCGGAAATTTGAGGGGTCTGCTTGAACGAAGGTCGTGTTGATCGAAACTGGGTCAGACCCAGATGCAGAGGAGGGTTTGTAGTAGTTGTTGTCGTTGTTCTTGTTGTTTGCAGCCATGACAGAGATCGATTGAGACGATCAAGGAGAGAGAATGAGAGATAAGTAAAGAAAAAGAAGCTTATAAAGAGCGGGAAGACAGGCATGAAATGTGGGGCTTTTTATTCTTACTTTCAAGCATGAGAGACGAGGGGGTTCAGTCCTTCCCCGCGCCCCTTTCTCCCCCTTCTTTTACTGTCCCTCTGCCCTTCTCTCTCTTTCTCTGCTTTCTTTACAGGGCATCGAGGAGTGTAAATGTCAGATATACGGAAGAAAGAGAGAGGGGTGTAAGATATTGAATAATTGAATTGAGAGATTGAAGGTTTGTTTATTGATTTAAAATGGGTAGGAAGTTGTCTTGGCGTTCATGCGGGGTCAGTGTGGGGCATTGAAACGTGAAACGAGGAGAGGGGAAGAGACAGACCTTTGTGGGCTTTGTGTTTTTGTGGCTCTCTAGCCTGGCTGCGGCTGCAACTCGTTTGCGTGAGGGAAATGCCTTACATTGTTGTTGTTGTATGCTTGTATTCGCTTTCTTTCTTTGCGGTGGAGTTATGGACATACGGGTTTTGGGTTTTGGTTATGTAGTTTCTTATTATTTCTATGAGGACCTTTCGTTCCTTTACGTGTTGTTTTTGTCAACCTTTCTTTCTTTCTTTTTCTCCTTCTTAGCATTAGTGGAAGACGGGCAAGTCAAGAAATGGTCAAGTTGGTTTTGTCCACGAAACAACCCCCACCCTTACCCAAGAAAAAAAGTCGAGATCCTCTCTTGCAGAAACAAAAGAGGCTTCTGCTTGTACTAAGGAGAATGTGACACGTAGAGAGAAAAATAATTTAAATTTAAACAAAAAATAATGTATATAGTGATCAACCCTGTTAACCGGTGATCCTTTATAGTGGAAGCCCATAAAGATCACCACAGGATGAAGGGTGACATACGTTTGTAAAAGAATATAAACACATGCCCAAATCAAAACAAAGGTACCCCAAAAAAAAAATTTGACATTCATATATTAACCACATGTCAGCTTCCTCTAGGGGTCTCCACTACAAAGGATCCCGAGTGCAACCCAATCTCCTCAAGTTTCTCATTGATTAATAGGTCACTGATTAATTTGTTAATAGGAAAGATAAGTTTTGAATTCAGGTCTACACTCTCTAATTTTAAAGGTGAAGACAAAATTGGGTTTACGTTCTGAACCCTATAAACTTTCTAATTTAATAAGCTAGCATTATAAATATATATAAAGTAAGGGTCCTAGGTGCACCGAATATCACGCGCATGGCACGGCAAGATTATATTATTAGAGATCATATACCACATCGTGTTCAAATTAATACTTAGCAATTCTGATTTATATGGTGGTTGGCCTCCTGACCATTTAATCCTCATCGAAGGGTAACATCAGGTTACATGTGAACCCTTCGACTCAAGTTCCCTCTATCTTTCCCACCCAATTCCTGTCCCAAGCCATCGGAAACAACCCCCTCTTTCAAAGGAAGGTTCCTAAGTGTGCCTCCCTATGAGAGACGGCACGGTATAGTCTCTTCAAGGGAGAGGTCAGGGTTTCAAACCCATGAACAAAAATTTTGTAATGGATTGCATTGACATCTAATTACAGGTTACAATGTTTGACATGATCTGCGAATCCGATACAAAATTATGAGGTTATGGTTTACTGTAATAATGTTTTTGGGTCAAAACAGGCCAATCCACTTTAAAATGATTAATAAATGGGTTACATTCAGGTTGATTCATATGATCATATACCCTTAACTCGACACGATTGAATACGACCCACCAACACGAATTGCCACTCCTAGGTTACACTATTTGTGAACCCGATACAAAATTAGTGGATTAGGGTTTACCATAATCGTATTTTTGATCAAAGAGGGTTGATTTGTTAATTAAAAAATGGGCCATGTTTGGGTTAAGTCATATAATGATATGCCCTTAACTCGACATGACACAAACTTGACCCGCCAACACTAATTGTCACCCCAACGTCTAATCCTCCCTCCATCAGCAGTTGTACAGATTGCCAAAATGACAGCTAATCCAAGTGGTCCTATAGAAAAATAAATAAATAAATAAAAAGAATGTTCCTCACACACAATAGAAAACATGTTGTCTTTTGGTGCCAAATTTTCCATGAGAGAGTGACCCAATCCATGTTTCAAAGAGTCAAGCAAGCTCTCACGCGGTTTACTAACATATCCGTGACCTACGCACTCTTTCGAACCGTTTGATCAATTGGTGGGCCGATTCTTCGTGTCGTCAAGGCCCACCTAGAGTGCTTTATAATGTTCAATTTCATAAGTCACTATTAACCCACTTTTTCTCTATCGTCAAAAGTCACTGATAAGTTTGCATTGCAACGACTTGCTTGATCTATGGATTCTCCCTCAAATCATTTAAGCTATTAGTGGTGGACAACATCATTGCACAGTAGACTCAGCTCTTAAGCGGTAGAATTGCTCCTTTAACTGACAAACCGCCCAATTAATTAAGCTAATCTCATTAAACAATCCACCAAGGAAAAGAGTGCTTATTAATCAAACAAGATACTTAATATAATAATGGAGCTGAATTCGTGTTCTTTGGGCAGTAGCCTTTGCTTTGGGGACAAGTGGAGACGCGTTTGTCACTCGTTTAAATCATGGGTTTTTGAGTTTTAGTGGACTTGGGAAAAAAGATAGATTTGCCTTTAAGGATAAGGCAACAAATGATAATCATGATCTCTTCTTTTAATTCTCTCTTTCATTTGTTTTTAAATCTTGATTCTTAGTAGAAAGAAACATAGAACATCAAGAGATTCCTTCTTTTGGGTAATGGTTGGAGGTGAATGATTAGTGAACATGGTTCTTATTAGCAAACCCTTAGATTAAGAGAGTAATTGTTAGCATTGAAATTTTAAATAGAGGTTTGAAAAGGATAAGCGGTGGAAGTATTTGAAGTAGAAGACTACAAGTTGCTCGTTTACACGTAGAAGATGGCAATTAAGAGTTCTAGAATGTTTTAGCAACCCAGTCGTACACGTAAATCTGTCGAGTCATTGATGCTATCAAATTGTAAATCGTGAGGTCATGGTCCAACCCAATCTGCATAACAATGACTCGACAGATTTACGTGTAC